>NC_047563.1:5179982-5204124 GCF_902806645.1 Magallana gigas | reverse complement strand
GTAGGCAAAATAGAAATTAATATAAGCAGATAAATTATATCGGATGTAATCTCTCAGCAGACATATTGTATAAAGAAAGAGACTCTGTTAGTAGACCGACTCTCTACAAGTATTCAATTTCTACTTTGGAATTTCAACTAATTGATATTGCAGATTATATATGTACACTTCATTAGTAGACAAAGTCTACCAGTACACTGTATCAGTAGACAAAGTAGACAGTCTATTAGTAGACATGCTCTATCTGTTAATGGACTTTATTAGTAGACTGGCTTTATCTTAAACAAACAACATTACTTATATAATCAAAAACATCAGATTGTATGGACACACCGTGTCAGAAGACACAATTACTGTCTAAGTGGACAGAGTCTGGTAGACACACTAGACAAAAGAATCGTTAATTTCCAGTACCTAACACAGGAAAATAACGATTTCTACACAGCCGTGGATTTAAGCTCATGGTTTTTACATCAAGGCATGAGGGCGTATAATTTACTTGTATTTGAATATGCAAAAGTGTATGTATAAGTTTTAATAAACGGTCAGAGAATATACACAGCACGATATCCGCATAAAAGGAAATTTATTCACTTTGAAAGGAAAGCTTTCATAAAATTTCCAAAGTTCTAAAACTACTTTAAGACTTAAGACCTTCAAAGAACATAAAATTTACTTGAGTTTCAAATCGTTTTTAAAATACCCTGATTTTTGTAATAATTCGATTAATTTCCATGGATATTGTAACTTTCAAATGAAATTAAATGTAAGTGAAAATCCAATTCATTCTAAAACTTTCTAACTTCTATTAAAAAAAAAGAAATGCAAATGCATCATTTCTTTTTAATCATAAATTCTGATTTCCCAATAGCTGTTACCATAGATGAGGAACACACACTACACATGTACTAGAAAACGTAAATTTTCGACCAAAATATACGAGGGATTTAAAATTCATAATTTAATCGTCCATTCCTATTTTGTTTATATCATGTGACATACATAGTAGATATCGGTGTTACACATTTCAACACTTAAAAAACCCCGATATATTCCGTAGATTGGCAATACAAGGCACTGAATACAATTTACATATCATTTGCATGTTTTCTGTGGGCCTGCATTGAACACAATGATCTGATAGTACAACATTGTATCAGATCTTACTAGCAGAATGTCAACAGCGGAACTATCGGTTAAATCATCCATCACACTTATAAACATCGCTTTCTTTCAAACATTGTACGTTCTGATGGTTAAAGACATTGTCATTTGTGTGGACATCACAAACAAACAAAACAACCATTTTAGAAACTTGCATTAAACATAACTTTAGTTATGTACTTGTATGAACACAAAGGTTCTTAGTTCTTTGATGGACGAATATCTACTCACAAAAAAACATGTCGATTGATCTAAAAGTACTTTTGCAAAATGATGCCACTCAATAATTCAACCTTCTGTATGACTTAATTTTCTTTGCAAAATGAAATGTTTTTCTAAACTCTAATCAAGAAATATTCGACACAGCAGTCGGATAATCTATTTATCGTCACTATGCAGATAACCATGGAGACAGTTCACATAGGCGGGATACAAACTGGTCAGTTCGGGGATGTCTATATCCAGACTTGACCTCCGACCTCCCCCTCCCCCGGCGTGTCTGTTATAATTGGCCACGGGAACTGGATACTGGGCCCCCGGATAACCATCAGAAGACAATTGTCCCCTCCACACAAATACTGGTCCTCACTGGGGGCGATGACTAGATAGAGGGCTTATCTCTACAGATTAACTCGTAGTTAAGCCACTGTATACAGGGACCAGAGTAGGGACTTTACACGTGGGTACCCCGAGACAACTAAAGCCATCGATAGGTGACCTTCATTGTCACGGACAATTTGAGCGAGTTAACGGGTGATGAATGAGCCCCCTTGTCTTTACAAAATTAATGACATGGTTTTACATACATGTACGTGTATAAAAAAATTATAATGTATTTTTAAACCAATATTTTGTAATCCCCAAAACGTAAAGATTGCAATAGGTCAACAAAACCTTTTAATGTTTTAAAGATGATTGATATGCATCTTGGCCTTGTGTAAATTTGCAATAAAAAGAATATACCCCAATAAATATTACTTTTTAGATAACCTACCTGAAGACGGCCGCCAGTTTGATTGCTCTAATGGATTTTAAAGCACTCTTAGATGGTGGGACCTCACCCATCTTATCCTCACTCACTGACCGAGCGTTATTCTCAAAACCTATTTAAATCCTCATTTTAACACTGTTCAAAATGTAACAATACTTGTTCAATCCTGATCCTTATTGCAGATGAAATTCCCATAAAAATCCTCAAACATGTGGAAGTTTCCTGTATAATAATGAACTCGGAACCCTTGGATCAGCTTTTATGAGATGCAACATAAGCCTTAAAGGTGTCAATTTTAAAGGTCTACCCCTCATATACCGAAACCCAGCAGGGATCCTCCTTTGTTTCTGCTCACACAGTTAACGAGAAGACACAGGTCCCGTTAAAATATCCAGGGAAAAATACGGCGATAGCTTTAAAATATGCTAACAAGCTGCTCTGAGGAAGTTACAGCACCATAGTTTACCCACTCATAACCAAGAGAGCAAAAGCGTTTTCAAAGTGAAAAATGGCCCTGATTTTATCAGTTTAAGGTAACTGCTTGTTTAGGGAAATTCCAGCTATTGGCAGAACGTCGTCCGCCGCGGAATGTCCGCAATCAGCGGGACAAAGTCGTTAGTGAATGTTGTGTCGCTACCAAACCTGTTTTTTTACATGTCCGTTACAGCTCGTTTAATTCCTAACTATAAAAGTGATAACCTTTCAATTGGTCCAAATATAAAATGTTACATCAATAGTCAAGCAGCCTAATTAGTGACGCAAGAGAATTACAGTCGATATATTTATCCCTTCAAAGTTCAAAGTTACCGAGAAATGGCTGTGCAATGTCTACTTTTCAGGTAGGACCGATTTATGAGTCCTCGATGAACCACAGTTATGAAAGATCACAGTGATGATGACAGTGTCATTCTCTGTAGGCCTTATATACAGATCACTCCAATCAGCTGAAATGTTAACAGTCCAGAAGTACTTTCTAGCTGAATGTTAACTTGCTCCCGGTTTCAGTGTGCGGGGGATTTTCAGACACTTTGATCCCCTTTTAACAATTCCAAAGACCTTTTTCACAAATGCTCCAAAAGCACTCACAAACTGAATACACTATTTTTTGAGATGTTATGAATTGCAAGAACGTCAGCAACGTAGGGAACCTGCATAAGAATCTGAATCTGTTTAAACCTATCTATCACCAAAGTCAAACATTATTGACACCATAAACTACAACAACTTACAAATTGTAAACAAGATGGCGAGCCTTCAAGTCATAAAAACAGATGAGTCCCTTGTTAATTAGGTGAAGACAAACAATATCGTGAGCAGGACTGAGATACGGGACGCCATCTCGTGGCGCTTGGCACCTCTGTGTCCCGTAGAAGAGGTTGTACTGAGATAACAGCCATATTAGATGATAACACCCGCGATTCATACACCGAGTATTTACTCTCTATAAATCAGAATTTTATTCAATTTTCCCCTTATCGTTCCTGCCATATCCAAGCATTCTACATGCGTCTGCGAACATTGAACATTGAATGTTTCTTGTCAAGGCGCAGACTAAGTTCCGGTCGGAGGGAGATCGAGAGAAGAGCCTGGCAGTACCAACAGCCCAGATTTGGTTAATCAACAGATTTTAAGATCAAATGAACGTTTGTGGAAGTGCTCGTGGAAGTGAGGCTCTCTCCAGGCCATATATCTGGCGCTCTGAAGAGTTTAACTGAATTCTTCCGTGTTTCATCCCGATTGAAATTTGTGGTAATCAATGACTGAAAACGCCGATTAACAGGCTTAATTACTGAAACTATAAAACACAATGATTGTCCCAATTAAGAAGACAGAATATTATATTGATTGCCATGAATCGACTGAACGATTCTTCAATAAATGGGCAACAATTAAACTTCTTATTTTTGCATAAATTATTGTAACAATTTCGAATATCTTAAAGAGCTATTTCCAAAATTGACCAAAATAGGACGTAAAAATGATCACATTTGATAAGCTATATCAGTTTTGTAACTATCGTATTAAAATCCAACTTATTGCTTTACTGTACTGTACGATGTTTGTATATACTCAATGACCAAAGTCCGAAGAGATCTGATTCTAAACATTTTATTTAATTTTATTCTTTATAAACCGAACTTCGAAATCCGGATTTATATTTTCCATACCTTGGAAAAAGGTGCTATTTTGTTTAACAGAACTCGGCTGACCACAAAGAATTTAGAAAAAAGCGAATACATTACGCACACATTGCATAAAAAACCCATCAACAAAAACAAAAAATTTCTTCATTTAAATAAAACCCAGTAGGAAATTGAAATTAAGCTTAACTACTTAGGAAATTAACTTAAACTTCATTTTCTTCAAAAAAGTATTTGTACAATAAATTTTTGATCACGCAAAGATGTAGTAAAATATATCTAAACATATAACACAATTTTTAACTGAAAAGTTATTTTGTATTTTGGAGCTTTAAAAAACCTTATTTTAATCATTATAAATTATCAAAAAAATTTGATAAACTAAAAGACGCATGTGAGAAGATAATTGACGAATGAACACAAACATTCCTTGTCCCACTTGTCTGTAGAGTTATCGCTCGTAGCGCCGATTTTCACAGCAATATCGACAGAAAATAAATTATTGGGGAATAAATCCGCAAATTTACACTGCAAAAGCCATTGCACCAGATTAGATAATATTTTACTGAAAGAAACCTTTTGGTATTGACAAAGTTTTAGTGTCCATTAATTTAATGGTTTCTACACTCTAGGGACTAGGTCTACAATGCTAGAATTTCAACGCCTTTTCTGATTCCAAACAAACACAAAACAAATGTATGCAGCTCAATAACAGCCCAATCGTAAGCCTTAAAACCCTTCTCAAGTACAGCTCCTATAATTTCAATACATACATCACCAATTATTAGTTTCTGTGGTCCGCTATTCTTACGTTTCTAAGGAAACTGGGTCATTATGCCATGATATTGGAATTTTCCGTTGCAAATTATGTAAGATGTCATAAGGCACGTGACACATCTTTTAGGTTTTTTTTTAAATTACATTTTGACACCTTCAATGAATTATAAAAACGAAGTTCTGGCGAAATTATGACGAATGTTGCACCAAGGTATCATACAAATTGCGAATCTGAATTTTGCGTTGTAAGACACATACATGTAATACCGAAATGTACTGTATGAGATGTAAATGACCCAAAAATGTAAAATAGCAGTCAATATGAATTCCAATTATTCTTTTTTTACCCCATGAACAATGATTTGATAATATATTCTCTGGCCTTCGCAAACAACACTTGATCATAAAACAGATAACTTAATTAATAGCAATCAATGTCAAATCTTTATTCAATTTACTTCTAAAGGTCAAAGTGTGCTGAAACCTTTTTTTTAAATGAGCTCCCTTTCTTTTATATTAGTTGCATCGAAATTTTTTTTTACAACACAATGAATTAAAACTCACAGAAAACATCGGCAAATAGAATTAGAGAGCCAATGACATTTTTACCCTTTCGCCAGGATCCCCCTGTCATGGGACTGGGATTACAGGACTAACCAGCTTACCGCTTCCTCTGTAGCTCCTGGAGGCCCGACCCCAGCGTCCCTCCCAGGGATATTTTGGTGGTGTTTAGTCCCACGTTGGCGGGAACTGTCATCCTCCGCGAGGCCAGCTTCTCCGCTATAGAACTCATGGCGGACTCTAAAGGATACCCGAGATTCTGCAATACTGTTTTCTAAGGTAGTCCTTAGTCGTCACAGTTCTTAGAGCTCTGCTTACTACACACCTCGAGCATTATAAAACACCACAAGTCCTCTTAAATGATAGTTTTCATTAATATAAGTAAAATTAAGATCCGTTATGGTTTCCAAATGTACAGAATTTGTACCCATAAACGGCGCAAAACTGTCCAATGTCGGTGGAGACAATTTTTTAATGGTCGTCTGCTCCTCATGCAACTAGCTGCAAGTCGTGAAAGAACTGGATGGATTTGTCATTTTTCTATAACTGCTGGTGATCGGAAGAGATTCGAGAGTTTTGCGTTTTCCCAAACTCTAATGTCAACAGACTCTTGTAGGCTTATCGTGTCCCCGTAATCCCCGAAAATCTCCCCACATCAATAAGTGCTCAAGCTGTAGCAACGCACGCCAGCGACAAAAATCAATCGTTTCTAATAAGTAATCGAAAGTATTGATTTGAAATGTATATATTGATACAACAATCCCCCCGCCTGTAATCTCTTGAAAAAATTTAAAACCAACAATTATAAAGAATATTTACATAGTGTTTTGCAAAAACAAAATATGTGGAAAGTTCCAGTCGATACACCAGAAACCAAAGAAAACAACCATCTTAAGTAAAAGACTGTTAATATTTCCAGAAACAACACACCTAGCTGGACAGTCCAGGCCGATAGAATTAATGGACAGTCGGTACAACAACCGGATTAACGGGGCGAAATAAAGTAAATATTATGTAAAGTAAACAAGCCGAGTTCATATATTTTGTTAAACTTCGCGCCGGGAGTTTAGTTCGGGAGTTTAATTCGATGTTCTTTGTCAACAGAATCTAAATCGCGTAGAACAGAGCCTGGCTACAGTTATGTTAATTAATTCCACTGCAACCAACTTATAGCAAATAAACTGAATATAGGAATCAGCACATAGAAAACGAAGCTGCAGTAATCAAATCAAAGCAATTAACGAGCTACATCAGCTATTCTAAAGCAGCCATGCTATACGTAACTATCTCACAGCATGCAACAAACGACCTACAGCAAACAAATCTACGGTAACCAAACTAGAGCGAGCAGCTTACATCGAACCTTACATCAAACCTATCTCCAGCAACAAATAATTGCGAGCAACCTAAAGCAAACAAATTTAATAATTTTCCAGCAACCAAATAACGACGATCAGACTACAGGCAATACTCTAGTTATCGAGCTTAAAGTCCTTATAGAGGCTTATTATTCCTTATTAACTTTATGTAGCTCTCTGCTTTTGTCTTAGAAAATGTGAATTAATAGAAAATAAGTAGAAATCGCAGTGGAAATTAATGGATCAAACAGTCTCAAAGCAACCATATTGTATCCCACATTCAGCAGCAAAACAACAGAACCGACCAATCGACCAACTTCTAGCAAAACATCCTACAAAACTAGAGCAAGGAATTAAAACATTTTAAATATTCTTGCCATATCAGATGGAGCATCAAAGACCTCACGTGACCAAGAGCCGTGGACGATTCATTCATTGCAGGGAAAAAATAAAACACGTACCTTGGGTTAACATGGCATGATGACTGGTTATCAATACATGTATTACAAAAGCAAAAGCAAAATTTGTCCATTCGGGATTCATAGTCTTTATACATTTTCTGTACGCAGACATTTATAAGATAGAATCTACTCACTTAAAGTGAAGCACCGTCTTCAGGGCTCTGATAGAGGGTCTTCGACCAAAGGGTAGCCCCCTCCCCTCCCTGTGTTCCGGGCCAGCCATATCATAACAATGCTTACCCACTATCTCATGTACAACACAGCTTACTCTACACAACTCTTACAAACAACAAAAAATCTGTACAATTTGTCTCAAATGCAAGGAACAAAGAAATTACCGACCACTTCAGAGTATTTTGTTTTCATTTCATTTCTTAATTGGATCGAGGTAGATCCAAAACGAAAACAACTCAGAGGTAAACTACTGTTATTTGACCAGTGCAAGTTTAACATGGTCATTACAGTGCCAAAAAAGAACAGAACACCATTAAAGTGCAAGTGGACAGTGATCGGACGGTAAGTAAATTGTCATCTGATCTATCTACTAGTATTTCACAATCATGATACCATAGAAAAATATTTAGATTTTGGTAGGATTCTAAGTCTCTTTTTTTTCTAGAAGTCGAGCAATCTTAATCTTTCTCCTGTTTATCTTAATAAAGAGATTTAGGAAGTCTTTATAATCCAGGTGTGCGTGCCCTACCTGAGGACTGAGTGGACGGTGAGCGCCTGCATGGACACCTTCCTCATCAACAAGGACGCCCTCCTCTGGCCCGAGGGCGTGGGGGAGGTGGACAAGTCCTGGGAAGATTTTCGAGAAGGGGTCAGATCCTGAGAGTTTTTCCTGAACATTTTGCCCTCCGTAAATGAAAGGCCGCTATTAAATTGTGGATGCGTTGCTCAACTCCATTCAGTTTTTTATTGACATGGCTGTTTAACCTACCCGGGTCAAAAATCGAAGATGGGTAAAACAACATATGGTTCCATTCGGTTCTGTTTTTGTTTCCGGTACAATGCATATCCGGATTTGTTTGTACTACAGTCAAGTCAGCGAGGTCCAAAATTAAACCAACTCGATATTCTATTGAGAATCATTTATATGAAGCAACCAAGCTATCGGAGTCTGCTGCAGATTTTGCAATTAGTTAAACCGAATTTAATTTAGATGTCATCCAGAGCAGTGTGATCCGTTGGGTTGTGGTTTCATTTAAGAAAGTACTATTGATTTTTCTATATAAGTTATATAAATATGTGAATATAATTATTAGCTAAACTACGACAATGATTGATAATTTTGATAGTTAAAATTTGCGAACACTATATTCAACAGAATATTACGTTTGTTTCTACATCAGAATTGAATATAACTCTTGATAAATCAGAGGTATTTCTTAAATTTGAAACTGACTTCAGAAGTTAAGATCAAAAGTACTTGGTAATGTAAACGCTGGTATATATGAACTGACAGCTGTGTTTTACATGCTTTCATGTGAAGGAAAAAGACAATAGTTTTTGTGTCAATCTTCAGAATTTTTTTCTTTGGACAATTAAAAGGTGAACGTAAAACTCTCGTATTACTCTTCTTTTTATAAGCCTAAGACTACTGTTTGTATGAAAACTTAATATACTATAGTAAGTTTTTATAACTTATCATATATTTTACCTATCTGCAAATAGCTACAGGTGTTGTTCCTGTCACCATGGTGTTAACCCAGCAAAGATAACGTTTGATGCGGAGTTTAAAAAAACTCGTTTAACACCGGTTCTATTCATATCAAATTTACAATGACACTCTCGGAGATTTACAACATGGACTACTTACAACAGAATACTTGTTCGAGTTGTTTTCTTGTTTGCCTTGGCTAGGATGTTCCTCAAATCTGGAACCGGAGATTCGGCCATTTTGGTTGCGATGTTTGAAAACAGTAATTTATGTGATGATGTCAATGTATTGACATTAAATTTCATTTCAGAAAAAAAACCAACAAAGGTTTTCATATTGACCACCAATGAAGCACTGTAGGATCGATTAAAAGCGAGGGATATAATAGAAATTATTGGAAATGTGCGATTTTTGTGAAATGGGCCCTTTAATGATCATGCTTAATGACTTGTTTGTTGACAAATGGTAACAGTGAAACAAGCAACCATCTATATTACACTGTGGACATTACCATATCACCCACGTCTGTTTAAATAACCGAGTCACGTGCCATGATGAACTTGATAATCCGATTACTACCGATATCCATTTCTTAAAATCTCTCAAAAGTACAAACAACAACATTAATTTCATTCATTCAATCAAATAAACAGAGTCCCACGATTTTGATCTTATAAAAATCACAAGTTTAAAAACGTTGCCCTACGACCATGCAGAATGAAACGAGAATGGTTAACAAGTATGAACTTCCCGGTATAAACAGTGGAATGCAGAGAATGACGGGACACCAGAAGACGATTGGTGCAAATCTGAATGATTTTATTTCTGTACATTGGTCTGACACAATGTTTAATATTGGGACTCTATTACATTAATACACAGGGAACACCTGCATGGATATAAAAATGAAGAGACACAAAACTAAAAACCCATAAAACAAATCAAATATAGCGAAACGGTTGACAGGCACCCGGCAACGAATAATATGTGACAAAACTGACATCAGGGTAACACGAGTTTTCTCTCCATGTTCTGTCAAAGGTAATATCATTTAGTTCTACTGAAGTGCGTGAAAGCTTGAACCAGGACCAGCTAAGTATCCCCAAGACCTTGAGGGCATAAGTTATCGACTCTTGTGCTCTGTTTTACTAAAGTTTCAGCATGAAGTTACGAAACATTTGTTTATCCAAAAGGCCTTGTTAATTAAAATACGTACTAGTAATTCATCATGACAAATTCCTTCAATTTGACGTGTTATTTACAGCACAATCACGTACCTTCACTAAGCTAACACCCAGGTGACACGTAATAGAATAGACAAAGGACAAAGTATACAGAACGTATACATACAGGAAACCTTATGTCATCCATTGAAACAGCATATTTACCCAACAAAGTTATAATAAACAGAGTTTCAATAAAGAATTAAAGATTTAATTGCTTGATCAATGAGCACATTCTTGTAGTGCGACCCTGATTATCTTGAAAAATTACAAAAAAATGTTATCTACACGTTAATAAAGCCAAGTGCTGACAAAGCAAACATAGGATCTAGTAAGTACCACATTGGAAAAAAAATCACAGCGGAGTACACCGATAATGCACCACGCAGTACTTACTGTGACGTCACAATGGAGGATCTTCGTCGCTCCGTCACCATGAAGTCCACCTTACTGTTTCGTCTGCCTCCCTGACCGGGGAGCTGTCCGTCCCCCCTAATGATTGACCCACGCCTCATTGACGGGTCGTTTACAAGCCAAAAAGTATGTCACTGCATGGCGAGACCGCCAGCTTAACGCGGTAATCCTAGATTATCCCGGCAGCTTGACCAAAGTTAATTGTAGAACTCGGTGAGCAATACAATCAAAAGCTTGTGTATTCGCTTGACAAGATAAGTAAACCTAAATCTCATACAAGAGTCTGTCTTTTATTTCATATCCCTCTGATTAAAAGAAAACATAGACAAGTTGACTACATTCAAAGTTTGTTCGAATTCTTTATAAATTCCCAAATCCTTTAAGCTTCGCTACAGTCTTCGAAACGGTTAATCAAAGAGGATTCTCAATAACTTTATCCTTCTCTCCGACTATGCAACTACACATAGGGTCCAGATGATTTCCAAGTTGTCCCAAAACACAGAAATTTATCATCTAGAGTCTCCAATGACTGGTCCCTCATAAATATGACGTCATGTCATTTACAGACTCCAATGACTGGTCCCTGAGAAATTTTAGATGTCTATTAGCAACACTTAATTTACTCCGTATCAGTTTTTATGAAACCATGCATAGAGTCAAAACATATGATAAATAAGACAAGAACAGCAGTAATCCGGGAATGACCGATGTACTTGAGAATTTATCCAATTTATACACAGCGCCTCACACATACACTGCGAGTCCAAGGACTGATCCCCTGGAACTGTCTCCGTGTTGACCGCGGTGAAGCCTCTACCTGGATTTCCCACCGCCAGACGCCTTCCTTTGGTCTTTTGTAGGTTTCACTACAATTCAATCTCCCTCAATTAACTGGAATATGATACTCCCGTCGCATCCGTTTCTTTGCATTTCACACAATCGGAGCAGGAATGGAAAGTTTTTATTACAACTTATTACACTGAGTCGGAAAGTGAGCGTCCTATTACCACCGCGTTTAATTATCTCCCGACAAACTCTCCCTACCTGCCTACAAGGAAGGGTCCAATGAGGAATTTGTGGATGAGAGAAATTTAAAAGTCGTTCGATTTTATCCAATGTTGATACAATCATTGATTGTATATATTGCATCAATATTTCAAGATCTTGCAACGCGCCATTGTTTCCGACGATCCTGCTACCCCGGTGTCGCTAGATAAGTTACAGTTTGGTATGTAGCTGAGATTAATGATCAGCACAATGAAGAAGAGACACCAAATCCAAAAGGATATACACGATAAGTCAATACCAGATTAAATAAGAAAACATGACATTTCTTCAATTTTATTAAAGAAAAGATAAGCCTGGAGAATTAGGCCCTTAATCTGGTCTTGTATTGCATTAGTTTGACACTCGTAACTTGGGAATATTCAGGTACAGTCTTTCATCGCGTGGTTGATTTATGATCCATTAAAGGAAAATATATACTGCATATAAAAAATAAAGTATTCACCTTATATATATTGCAACTCAATGAGAGAGAGAGAGAGAGAGAGAGAGAGAGAGAGAGAGAGAGAGAGAGAGAGAGAGAGAGAGAGAGAGTAGTTTTTTGTGATAATTAGGTAAATAAACTAGATTTTTTTCTTGTCCTGGGCATAAAACATGGACATAAAGTTAATCACATGCAATATCCCCGGAAACGGGCGTTTAATATCTGATTAAATTACCCGAGTTAAAAATCCATAGTTAGGTGTTAATACAGGTGCAAATTTCCCACACTCTGTAGACATCTAAACAAAGAGAGTCGCTTGCATTTTCTTAACACCAAAAAGTAACTTGAAACCTATTTTTTTTTATTATAAATGGAGAGCTGTTATATTTTTAACTCTGAATTCTGACCATTAAAACAAAAGAATGCGAGGAACGCCCCTTGTCTGAACACCACGTTTCCTCACACGCCTCTATCTAGCATGTGCATCGTCTAGTTTCAAATTTAGTCCAATATATTCCAGTTAACAAAATAAACAGGTGTTTTATCATGTATACATACGAAGGTGTCGAGTCTTCTTTTAAAAGCTTTAAACGCATATATGTTTCTGCAGGCACGTAGCATCTTTTTTCCTCGCAGCAAACATTTTTCTTAAAATATAGAGAAATTAAACTTTGAAGATGCCCCCCTACGCCACTTTTTGCGAGAAGGATTTTGAAGATTGTAGCTCTAGGGTTTTTATTTTTGCTCGTCAAGATTTTTGTTCAGTCTGCCCCCCCCCCTCCCCCCCCCCCACACTTTCAAGAACGATGCTCCGTGCCTGTCCTGCATTGCTGCGGTGGACCAAGTCAGAAAAGTTTCTGTTGTTGCAGGTGGATTCATTTTAATGAATTCTTGTAAGTAAAATGCCATTAAATTTTATCTAAATCTAGTGAATGTTTAAAGTGTTGCTTTGTGTGTAGCTCATACCATATGAATAATTGCACTGTTCCTTAGAGATGATTATCATCTCTTATAAATATATCAGATGTTATTTTCCATGAATAATAGACTGTATAGGCTAAATAGAATATACACTTGACAACATGTTTTTGTACAGGCAGCAGAAGTGTAAGTATAGACATATGATGTAGGGTGAGTACTGCTTACATTGGATAAACATCGGTCCATGCAGTCATATTTAAACATACTACCACCCCCACCCCCCACCCCCCCACACACACACCACCACCACCACCACCCCACCACCAGACACACACACCTCGGCCCTATAAAGATATAGAAATCATGCAACCCAAAGTTGGCTCACTTTGTGAATTTCCTGTAGGGGTTAGATCCCTTTGGCTCGTACAGTCTCGCATACGCTTTATGTTCTTCATGTCAAATGTTTTCGAAAATCTTTATCCCTTATATTTTTTAAGATACAAGCTGCTCTTGGAATCTCCCGTAATTTATTTATAACAAAATGCAGATCAAACTAAAATTGTTGTTAAAGTACACAAATATATGTACATGGAACAAAACTCAAGGCCAGTATAATAAAAGGCTTGACTGAGATCAGCGTAGTTCATGTTTGAATGATTACAATGTCATGTGTTGTACGGATTCAATGGTAAACTAAAATAAATTCCTAGAAATAGAGTTACTGGCATCTCAAAGTTAACAATAATTTTAAGAGAATTTTAAAACTCGATCGCCATAAGTTTTCCCTGTGAATACAGTAGGTGTAAGTGTATTCATTACTCTTCATCCATCCAGTAGATGAATTATTTCGAAAAACGACAGTCCCAGTATTTTATATCTACTTAAAACTTTCCAGCGTTAAATAGGGTGACAGTTCAGAATGTCATACTTCCACAAAACTCATTTAAATTCAATGCAGCCAGCATCAGTAATGTACCGACAATGAATTAGTAATTCCGACCGAGGAACGAATAAATAAGTTTTATGCATAAAAATATCGATAATTCGTTTCCAATACAGACTCCTGAATTCTAAAATAGAATCTACCAATTGTGACAGATAATGTAACATAATCATCTAACTGAATGCTGATAAGGTTTGTTTAATTTTTGTTTTGATTTTTTGAAACGAGCGACAACTCTTAAATTCCTGTTCAATTGAATACGGTACAAATGAGAGAAAATTACAGCATCTTTCATTCACCATAAAACAAGAGCAATGATAGTGATAGGGAACGGACACGAAACAGCAATAAAAACACGCCTTATAGTCTGATTTTACAAATTGTCTTTGGTTTACTATTGAGCATACCAGTGACGGAGATTGAAAGGAGCAAGATAACCCGGATGTTTACCAATGGATAGACAGTTTTGACCCGACAAGAGTTTTTTTTCTTGCTGGTTTTTCTATGGTTCGGATTAAACAAGATTCACCAGTTTACTTAAGTACAAACCTTGAGGATTGGTTTTGAAAAGATGATCTACCTACAAACAAGTGTAGCAATGTACTGCTAGAAGTAAAATTTTTATCGATAATATCACCTGCAGTTTTTAAAAGGAAATTATAACCGGTTTATATTTGACAAGATAAATTGATCATTAGTCTAAAATAACAGTTTAAATTAATTGCCAATATGACCCAAATATAGAATGCTGCCAATGAACAGTCATCATAGATTGGATGTGACAAGGCTGTCCAGAAAAAATAAAAACTCCGGTTAACAACTGGCAGGGTAACCCGCTACATTGTCGTACACTGAATTTATAAACAATGCAGATTAATAGGGTGAAAGTGAAACCATAGTTTGCCGAAAAATTTAATTAAACAACTTTGATTTGGTAAGAAAAGACAGTGTATAATTTGATTGAAAAGATCTTTTTACAGAGATGAACCGTTAGTCACCAGATGGAACTAATGGTTTGTCTTTGACAGAGTGACCCACTAGTTAAGTCACCAGATGGAACTATTGGTTTGGCTTTGACGGAGTAACCCACTACTTTCTCTTTAGATTCAAATTCAATATTATGGGAAACCCCAGTTACTGGCCGCCAGAAGGCGTCCTTTGGGGAGACTTTCCTGTGATGCAGCAACTCAGATTGTTTTCCTTCATTTCATCAAATCATCACTGATCGTATAGAGTATAAGACTCACAGTTTGGCTTTGACTAAGAGCCTGGCTATTGTATCACTGACATAGACTTACAGTCTGAATTTGACTAAGAGCCCGGCTATAGTTTATCACTGACTTATAGACTGATATTGTATCACTGAAATGGACTTACAGTTTGGATTTGACCAGGAGGCCCGCTAACTTGCCGAACTGTTTTGTGGGGGAGGCGCTGGCTGACTCCGTCTCCTTGGAGATGACGCTTTTTCTGTCTTCTTCTCTCTGTGCATTGACGTTGTCGACACTTAAATGTAAAAATAAATCGTGAATGAAATTAATGAAATTGTGGCATCTCGAATGCATTTATTCTTCCTTTTGGACTATAATAACATGGTACTGCTATTATTAAATCACAATTTGGGAGAAAGAGTATTGAGAGTGTTCTGTTGTGTTGGGTCAATTGAGGTTCATGTACCTCTATCGAATTTTACTACTAAAAAGGTGAAAGCAAGCGTAAATGATAAGAAAATCGAAAGACGCGTCGTTATAATAGATAAAATGATCAAAATTACTATGTTGGTTTGATGTGTCTTGTTCATTTTGACAACTCGTATACAGTTTAAAGTTTTTTGTAAGTTATTTGAAGTATTCGATTTTGTTAAGTGCATTTCACTTGTCAATCACTTGAAGAGTGGAGTCCACGTAAGGAAATGTAAACATAACCAAAGGACAAGTACTGATTAAACGGACGTTGTACAGCATTCTTATAATAAAGGAATGGAGTGCACAAAATGGCGAAGTGTCTACCCTTTTGTCGGTTCATTAGGGTCACAATTATTTATATTTATGACACATGAGCAACAACAAAACTCCTTTTTAGGGGTGTACAGTTTTAGGACATACCCTCTAAAAACAAAGTTTAGATGATGATGATGATGATGCACATCACTCTCCAAAATCATGAAGAAATATATGTTCGATTTTGAATGTCTTAGGCGTTTACCATAAAAATACATATAGAAGACTTTTTCCTGTCGTATTGTTTTAGTTGCAAACTTCAAGTGTCAGTTTAAAGTAAATTTAACTACTATAATCATAATAACTAGATATTGAATTACTGAATGCTGACATTTGTCTCAGGCTCACTGATTGGTGACTCCACGACCAGGTTGGTTTTTTTTTACCGGTGTTACATGGGAGCAATGAGAAATTAAATTGATTTTTGTATTTCCACATCAAGTACTGCGACAAGGGAAAGATTCTCCTCTAACGGTCCCTCAGTTAGACCGGTCTTCTTCACGGCACTCCTGTAACGTTCCCTGCCATAAGACCAGTCTCCCCGCGAACTGTTCTGGCCACGTCCTCATCAAAATTTCCAAATCACTCAACTCGGTTCTTAACGTAAGAAAAATTCATAGATTTGGGGTGAATACTCGAGACTTGAGGCTAATTATTTAATTGGGGAAAGTTGGTGACGGCAGGACCTGGGGTTGATTGTCCCACAGAGGTACGGAAGTCGAGCGACAACCACTATACAATTGTACCTACTGACATAGATCATATCAGACAGTTCAAAGAGGACAGCGAACTGTATTGGAGATTGAAATTTCAAATTTCTTTTTTTATTTTCATTTTAAACATCCAATTATGTCAAGTGTTTGACTTCAGAATTTTGAAATGATACAGTGCTCTTTGTAACTAACTAATTGTGACGTACTAGTATATGCGCGTATATCGATAGTATGGATATTAATTTTCCGTACCAAGATAATCGCATTGATAATGTACCTTAAAAAGTCGATCTGAAGTACGGAAGAAAACGACACAAAAAAGGAAAATCCGACTGAGGACAGACACATTCATAAGTGTATGAACGCAGTGTTACAAATATAAGACGTGCTTTAAACGTGGCACTTAATAGGTAGCTACTGTGGTCAGACTGGTCTAAAGGACCCTCAACATTTGGTGTTTGAACAACCGTTTAAAAATACAGTGTACCAAGTCAATTTGTAGAACAAGCTTGCTCCGTCTAGAGAACAAAATACTGAACAGAAAACTACACAATTACAATCACACATACATGCATACTATAATTATATACATGTACCTCAAACGTAAGCAACTGTCCTTCGTTGCTTGGCCAATCAAAACAGAGTCATTGAACATGCAACGGCTTAAAACATTCTAAAACTTTTTATTAATAATAATTTAGGTTCGCATTTCACTTCCGTTAAATCTGTTTTCTTATAAGTGGCTTCCATTCCACTTTATCAAATAGACAAATGAAATTCTCTTGTTCTTTGGGATATGTGTGAAGTTGCAGTTTGCTTCATGAATTTGTCTAAAACAATATTTAAGGTATAGAAAGGGTATTCTGTGAAAACATAGCATGTCATTCCAAAATTGTTTTCCCGCGGGGAAGAAAGTCTATGAAGATATTAATTTAAATAGCATGAAATAAGAAAATCATTTATTTGGTTATTTCAGTAAAAAAAACGCACATCAAAATAAAACCAATTTCCCTATACACCCCATTGTCAAATACACATGTTGACACTTAATTTCATAAAGAGTATGTAAAAGGGTGTATAGAAACTTAAGGTTACTCCATACTCGTAAAACTCTTTGATGAAAGTTGAAAATCAGAACTGATTTCAATTTAATAGACTTAAATTTCATTGATTATAAGAAAAAATATACATGTCATCACACTTTTTGAGATGTCAGATAAACATGAACTAAAGCATAATTTAGCTTCAGAAAACCGTACTTTTTTTTTGTTAAAAGTAAAATATTTGTAGGCAGAAACTTGTTTATCTTGTTTAGTTTTATTGTCAACTGTGTCAGAAAAGTAAATCCACAAACACATTTTAATATTAATTGACGAGATAAGAAATATTATAGCATTTAGACATACAACTATGAGAAAAGTCAGGAAAAGAGTTATTTCCCTTTAGCATAGATAAAATGTATAAAAATTTGGATATTTAGGATAAAATCAAGCTGCGAAAATATCTTGAACTTAACAGTAATTTCTAGTTACTTCCATGTGATTCTATCCACATAAAATATATAAAACTATCTCGCACAAATTTTAAAGAATTCAAAGTTTTACAATGAAGTATGACATCACAGAACACTGGATCTACTTTAAACAATATAGACCATTAGTTTGAAATAGTGCATCGAATTCGTTACTTATACTTATTTCTTAATTAATCCGTAACATTCAGCCTGCAACGAACATTCTGGTTTACCTGGCGTGTTTCCTCAAAGCGGATCCAATAAGTTTCCGGAACGCCATAGTTCCGTTCTGGACACACCGGGACTAGCAATAATCCAGGCCGTTCTGGACACACCGGGACTAACAATAATCCGGCAGATCTGGTCACACTGAGACTAGCAAACAGGTCCAGTGTTTACCTCTGGGCGGTCGAGCCGTTGGGACGGGGAGGTGTTTGACCACTTACCGTGTAGATCAAAGTTTACAGAGTGTTTGGTTTTTGGGGGCGCGTTGACAGAGAGGACGGCGAGTATAATAGTTGTAATGATCCTTAAATGTTTTAAAAGTTCTCTGTTAGTGTAAAAAGATAACTTCAAAATAAAATAAAACCCTAACTAAATATTTTCAAATAATCTAGACGCAAGGTATTTAAAACTCAATAGACACTTTGACAGATTCCATTAAGGAATTTATATAATATGTAATTATTTACTTTTTATTCGCTACATCTTACAGCTATCTTGTAACACGATATGCATTGTCGTTTAAAACAGTAACAACATATTTATTTATTCATTCATTTATTTAGTGTGTATGTGTGTGTAAGGGGAGGGGGGTAGAGTAAGCAAAAAAGGAATTTTTTTTTTTTAAATAATTAAATGAGCAAAGCAATAGACTGCAATTTAATTTTTTTTTAAATGTATTTCTATATTTAAATATTTTGCAATTAAAATTAGAAATACTATCTGTTGCTAGGGAGAGTGTCGTAATGCGTAAGATAATGTATTCTCAAGAATCCAGATACATATCAAATAAAACTTTGTTGACTTTAAGAGTGTTAGAATCGGGGGCAATGGCGTGAAGAAACTTAAGCTCTTGAGTTAACATTTACAATCCCATACAAATGACCACACTTTGGTTTAAATCTTGAGCGTATTTTTACACGGTATAGTTTCCGACAGCACGTGTCTTGGGCGATGACCAAATACAGTGTGAAAGGAGAAGGAAAGTACCAGTAACTTGTTTATCTCATCTTGATTACTTAATCCGGATTAACTAGTATTGAAAATTTTAAATCGTGTCACACAGATGTACAATTGACACAGTATTCCTCTCGGTACATACACGTCTCGGTTATGCGGTGCCTGGAAAGAACATGGTGACCCTGGTACAAAACAAACCAGAACACATGTATATACTTACTTATAATCATCTTTAATATATTATATAGAATATATATATACAATGACAATATATAATATTATTTAAAAAGACTTAGCCTCTTGTGGGTTAAATATGTATGGAGGAGGGGTACAAGGGGGGGGGGGGGTCCTTGTATTTAAAAATCGAAACTACCGGTTGCCAAAATACTTCTAAAAAGTATGCTTATTGGGTTTTAAATTTCTCCTTTCAGAGGAAAAAACAGGCATTAAGTTCAAGGAAAGCGTTTGCAATATTTAAAGTTACACCGGCGAATGGACGCCATAACTGCCATAATTTGTCACTGCACGAACATATGCTCCTCCCAAAGTCAACTCTCGAGGAAGTATCTCTCTATCATAAACGTTATCTAAACTACATGTACATAAAGAGGATTTTTAAAGTTCTTATCAATAAAAATTGTCATACAGATAGCACCCAGACCGCCCTTATTGTAAAGAGTTTTGGTATTTTTAGAATGCTCAATTAAAGATTGGCACGAAAAACAGTTCCAATTATAATTTGTTATGTATTTTGGCCTTTCTAAATAACACCACTGCCTGACAAATGAGCACCACTTTATAAACGACTGCGTTCATGGTCGCTCATAATGAAATCAAAGCACGAGTAGGAAAGACAAGGCGATAGTCGTTATTGAAACCGATACACATATTTGTGGAGGCAAATGTCAGTGGCATCGGAAGCAAATTGAAAGTTGGGGATAGGGGTATAGACATATACCAGACATCTTGACAAGCAAGCTATAAAGGCTTAGCCCCCCTTCCCCCGGTTCCGACGCCTATGAATATCAGTAAATACTTTGGTTATACATCCTATACCAGCGAATTTAAATTCCAGCGAATTAAGACAAAGGCCTCCAAAATAACACAATATCCCAATGATACTATAACAGATTTGAAGTAACAAGTACTTTTTTAAAAATCTTGCAAAATAAATAAAATGTTTCATTTTTTAGGAAGATTGGTGAAGAATGAAAAGGGGCGAGATAGGTCGTGAGTCATGATTACCTTTAATCTAATTACCTGAATACACACTGACAGGGGCACCCACACACAAAAGCCACGCTAACATTCCCGTGGTAATGAACTAGAAATATACGAAAGTCTTTTTTCTATATATGTGACAAAATAATAGCGGGGACAAACAGTTAAAATAACAACGTAGCATTAGAGAAAGGAGAGAAAATGATTGAGCGAGATAATCTCAAATGTCACTCTTCACTGAAAGACAAATAATTCAAACAAACAACCATTGATACAAAAGGTATTGGACAAGTACTGGGTATACAATTAGTAACGGGTGACGACCCAGGTTGGTTTGGTATCCTTAGAACTCCCCGAAGATACAGTTGTTTTATACAGGCTCCCACTTTCCAAATTCAGAATGGAAATGCAAGTTAATTAAAGAAAGTTCTCAAGTTAAACTTTAATTAACTTACTAAAAGTACGATTTCTTGTACTTACGTTTTCTTGATGGCATTAGCTAAAAGCTTCCTAGCAGCCATAATTTTAGGTCCTTGATACCCACAAAATGTTCACATAGTGATAGCCAGAGTCCGTGACAACAAAATATAATACGATAATGATGGGCTACCTCATAAAATGTTGTAATTAACGGTAAGTGTCCGAAATCAAGTGTTAAGTCACAGCGGTAATTTAACTGTAATCCCTGAAGATCACCGGTGAGTTAATCTCAGCGTTAGAGAGGGGCAAGTTAAAGCAGGTGCCCTTTTGACTAGAGGACTTAACCTGATCGAGAGAACCTCCAATATTGGTATAGGACATGACAGTAAAATGTTGAAAAATAAACAAAAAATGTCAGCGCCAACTAGAAAATTGCTCGTGTAAACATTGAAATCAGCCAAATTAAACACCTTGCTTGAGGACTTAAAAAGGCAGACGACCAGACAAAGAATTAAAATCAGCAAAAACTGGTAACAGGTGATTGATCTGACTGGAGATATTAAAATAGACGTATTTACATAGAAAAATCACTGAAAGAATAGAATAAAATCATATTCAAGTCTTCATATTCTTGTTATCCGAACTGCTAATTACGCAACCTATGGGAATATAACTTGAACAGATTATTGAATGAAATTCAATTCAGATCTATAATTAAATATTAAATCAAGGCTGTTTTTCTTTTCAACAATAAAATGGTTTCTGGTGTGGTTCATGGGCGTATGAGGGTACATGTAGCTGCATCATCAGGTTGTGCATTTTACTGAATTATATTCTCAACCTTAATTGTACCTCTGAACCATCAAAGAGGCATTGTTTCAAGTACTATTCCACATACGAATCAGGCAAGTCTGGAGCATGAATGGTTTCGCAATTTCCTAATTTAAAACTGTATACGGGAAGAATACACATAAAACCGTGATATTTTAAAAACTTCATTAATAATTTTCATTTATTCATATTCTTGTATTCATGGCAACAGAATAATTGAAAATTGTTAATACATAATTCATACTCCGACAAATGTCTTAATCAAACGGATCAAAGGTTTTATCAGTAGTTATGCAGAAGCTACACATGAACACAATCGCATCTTAAAACGTGATATGATAAAAAAAAAAAAGTAAATATTTACACAAATTTACTTTGCTATTTTATAAAAAGACTGGGGGGAAGGGGGTACCGGCAATTTTCTGAACGAATGAAACCTATGCCAGATTGCCAAGGTTACTAATATTAGCTGTCGTGCAATATGAAAAGCATTCTAAAGTTCCAAACGAGATCTGTTAGTCTAAATCATAACATTTCATATATGCTTTGGCTCCAAAAAGATTAAGACATTGGGTAACACTATTGACTGAAGCCAGATTTAATACATTGCCCGGTGTTAAATACACGCCGATTCTCACCAGATTATCCTTTAAGCGCAATAATTGAGGCACTAGAAATACCTTAATTATACCGGCTGCTTAGAATTGTTGGGACAAACATCATTTTTAGTATGCAATGACCATTGCCCATCATTTCTACGGAAAATAACACTGACAAAAGCAATTTTAGGCCAAGGGTCATATCGCTCACCTGAACAACAATAGCCATAACTCTAGACCTGACCTGACACATGAACAACATACACTAACAGAACCGATCAGACCTAACCCAACAGAAAGTAAACCCAAACTAAACCCTGGGTTTACTTGTGTGGACCCAGAGAGGAAACCCAGACAGAAGTATACCCCTGAAAGCAGACGCTAATTGTGTATTCAGATTATACAAGGGGCAGGGATTACAGACAGCAGGATGGTAAGATAAAAGGCGGGTCTGCTTCATACTTCACTGCGTACAGCTGACCTCAAAAGCAATTCCCAAGTAAAACCAGAGAAACCCCGAGTGAACCCAAATTTTCTGAAAGCAAACCCAGAGAAAACCCTGGGTTTAGTTTGGGTGATTCTGGTGTTAGGTTGGGTCTGATCGGTGCTGTTGCCATAACTTCGATTTGAACTTGGCATGCTTGATGTAGTAGGAAAGGAGGAATGAGTATGTAAATACAATGAAAATATATGGCTGGACAGGGAATCGAACCTGGGACCCCTGCAACTCTAGTCAGGAGCTCTACCATTGAGTTACCCTATCCGATATCCAAGGTCCACATATCCCCAACTACTACATCAGTCTGGTTCCCACAGACGCTCACGCCAGTGCGTTTTCACCCCAAAACAAAGTGAAAACGCAGTGGTTCGGGCGGGAACCAGACTTATTTGGACTCTAAATTGTGAACTACGGTGTTCCGATGGGGCCACTTCGACCTTCGTTTTTAGTACGAAGCAGGCACGTAGCATCAGGGGGGCCGGGCATGCCCCCCCCTTTTTTGTCGCAGCAACTAATTTTTTTAAATTTACAAATAAAGAATTGAATTGTCATGGAGTTGCCCCCCCCCCCTTTTTTTTGGAGTATAAAAAAAAAATTGGTATGAAAATAAGGAAATTAGGAGTTGCGAATACGACAAGGTAAACCGCGAAGACTACTATACTACCGCTCTTTCGCATCTGAATCACTCTAAAGGCGACAGTGGTCCCGTCGGAACACCATAGTGAACTCTTCCTTGGACCCAGTTAACAATCTACACATTACAAGGATAATTGCACAATTATATCACATATTGTAGTACTGCAATTCTCAAACTGATCTCAAACAATTTTTCATACGTATTCCCATACATCAAAATTTAAATTCTATTTGGGCACCAAGAACTATTCAGGAGTCAGTTTGAATATTTAAGAATCGACTATTCACGATAAGCTTATATCTAGAAAATATAAATTATGGCATTGGCGGGTTTTTTGGTTTTGTTTAGATTTTTCTATTTATTCCTATGTAAAAATTCATCCCTCGATTATTGCCCAAATTATACCCCTTTAGGCTTTAGA
>NC_047563.1:4929982-5174982 GCF_902806645.1 Magallana gigas | reverse complement strand
ATCAATTTCCCCTAAACACATGCTCCATCTGAGCCATGGCTCAGATAATGGCTCCCTTGGGACGAATGAATTCAGCCACACTTGTCTTTGATGTTCTCATTAGCTCCTAAGAATTTATCATTGACAAACAAAAACTTTGCATTGTCAGTTGATAGAATACTTATAAAAAATATTTTTTTTTATTAATTAAGACATAAAGACAAAAAACTTCATCTGGATGTATTTATATAAATATATTTTAGAGTGTTTTCTATTAATTAATTAATAAAATCTGTAAGGATTACCTCCCTTACTTTTCAACATTAGTGTACAATATATAGAATAAGGAAAATGAAAACTGTCATAAAATCATTAAATCTTGTCTGATCTTAAAAAAAATTGCAGGTGCACATCTTCAGATGGTGTTCAACATATGTACAAATTTTCAAACTGTTCCATGCAGTAATAAAAAATTCTATAGGGGGGACAAAGTTGCGTCTACAGACAGACGGACAGACAGACAGACGGACAGACGGACAGACAGACAGACGGACAGACGGACAGGGTGAAACCAATATACCCCCCTAAACTTCGTTTGCGGGGGTATAATAATCTATATCAATATAAATACTTAGGACTAGTGTTTACATCAAATGGAAAGCTTAAGTTTGCCTCTGAACAACTTTCAGAACGAGCTAAAAAGGCATATTATGCACTAAAATCAAGAATACCTGGAAATAATAACATTTCAGTTCAAGTGTTACTTAAACTATACCATTCAATGATTGTACCAATTATAATATATGGATCTTAAATATGGATATCAGACTATAAACTACATCTGAAATCCTCAGAATGTTTTCCATTTGAAAAAATTCAAAATCATATATTCAAAGATATTCTAGGTGTACATAGATATAGCAGTCAATGGTGAACTAGGTTCTTATCCACTTTACTATTTTTGTTATGAAAACATGTTTAAATACTATATCAGACTAAGAAATATGGAATCAAATACCACATATAATAATGCACTGTTAGTATCAGCTTTTAAAGAAGACAAAGAGTTAGCTTCGAAAAAGAGTTATACTTCATGGCAAAACAAGATTTTTATTCTCCAACAAAAACTTAACTTAACATCTTTAGATATTTCCCATAAGGATTTGAGGTTTAAGTTAAATAAATAAATTGTTTGTTGATATGATCTTAGAGCAATTGAACAAAATCTCATCCTCTAACTCAGGAAAACTTCATTTTTACAGTAAAATATTAAATACTAACGAGTACAAGTTGCAAGATTACTTAAAGTTTTCCTTGAAAATGCATGAAAGATCCCAGCTAACAAGATTAAGAATAAGTGCACATTCACTATTCATTGAAACAGGTAGATATTGTAAACCAATTATCCCAAAGGAAAAACGTTTAAGCTATGCTTGTAAATTATTAGTCGAAAATGAAAAACATTTTGTCCTCAACTGTCCTGTGTATGACAATTTTCGATTTCATTATTGTGATATTTTCAATGATAAATTGTACTGTGGTATTGATCCCATGAAAGAAATTGTTAATCCATGTGATCATAATACTACAAAACGTCTATGTATCTACTTGGATAAATGTTTTATGCAGAGAAAACAGTTCCAAGGACTATGAAGTATTGTATAAAACTGTCTTGCATGCTGTAGCCTTTATGTTACAATTTTCTTTTGTCTGTCATTTAATTTTATTTTGACTGTATGCCAACATGGTGATGTCAATAAACGATTGAATTGAATTGAAATAATACTCAATGCTGAAAGAAAATAAAACTCATTTATGGATGAAAGGATGTCAATGTTCATTCTATGTCTTGAAAGATAAGCCCAAGATAAGGAAATCTTTTTTGACATAGGAATGCTCACTTTTTCACAGTTTGGCCGGTCGGCATGACAGTCATTCATCATGCAATACCTGATACTGTGATAGGAGGGAGTTCAGATGTTACAAACAATAAACACTCACTATGGACCTCCTCCTCGTCTCATGGCCATCATCATCGACTGCCTCTCCTGTTCACGCTTGCGCTGTTCCTTTTTCTTGTTCTCTGATGGTGGCTTGGCAAGTGAGACCTCGATCTCCAGCTTTCCAATTTTCTGAAAATATTCAAGCAAACAATTTTAAGCAAAAATTTCCTTAAACCTATTTCTCATCAGGTTCTTCACCACAAAATCTGCATTTGGTATGTACCTGCCCATTCATGGCTTGCATTGCTTTGATGGCATCATCTCTGTCTTCAAAGTGAATGAAGCCATAATCTTTTACTTTCTTTGCTCTTTCAATTTTACCAAATTCACCAAACTTCTCCTTCATAATGTCCTCTGTTACTTCAGATGTTAAATTCCTAACATACAGCACTTTCACCTACAATGAATACAACGTGATTATCATCACACAAATACAAGAAGAAATCAGATCTGTTAACTGCCATGGTAATCAGAAATTCCACTCACCTTGGACATGGTTTCATCGTCCGGGTTGTCCACAGGGTCCGCCCAATCTACAATGACATCACAGTTCCAGACCTTCAGTCGACCTGTCGACAGCTTCCTTTTGGCAGTGGATGCAGATTTGTGAGAATCATATTCCAGAAAGGCAAAACCACGGTTTTTCTGGTTTTCCTTTTCTGCAGATCTATAGATGATTACATCAACCAATCCCTCTGTTCAAATAGAAACATGCAATCTTGAATTAGTCAATTGTTGGTGTAAGCCCATTAACTGTCCATGACAAAACATCAGTTAATTAATATAGTTAATGATTATTCGTTCTTTTACTTCATAATTTCTTAACATTTTCATACACTGAATTCTTTGGAATTTTGGGCATTATCATAATACTTCAAAATTTAGGAATATACAAAATATGTGTTAGTTAAAACTGATATAATGTTTTGTCATGTACAAGTGTAGTCATATTAAATTTGTGTACAATGCATAAAAATACAAGGTGAAGAAAAAGACCCAACAGGGCATTCGGGGCGCACAAGTCCTGCAGTGATTGGTCTCTTCTGAAGGAGGGACAAGGTCTACCCAAACAAGGCCAGCACTTCTAAACTTTTAATGCATTCAGCACTTGGGTAGAAACCCAAGATAGATCTCAAAACTTCAAACTACAGATCCAAACTTTTTTTTTGTAAAATGATAATTTTTGACACCAGTAATTTGCTGGTGTTTATTTTGATAATTTCAAGGCACCTTACCTTGATTCCAAAACAAAAATTTCAAAAGAAATTTGAAATTGACTTTTGGAGATACCTGTCTTTTTAGAAAATTCTTCCATTATCTCATCTTTTGATTTGCTCTTAGGGATGTTTCCAACAAACAACCTTTGGTTAGCTACAGAGATGTTGACTTTTATGTTCTTTCCAGGTTTGATTGCATAGTTGTCAAGCTGTAACAGAATCAGGTACAATGCATTCACAGGGCAAGCAAGTTCTTGATCCTTTAACATAGGTCTGACCAATTTACAAAATTTGGAATCTTTCCATTAAAATTTTGATGAATTTTGCATTTCCAGAATAAGAAAGAAACCCTTTATCATCTAATTTAAAAATATTCAATTTAACCCATTTAAATTCCAAACAGAAATTTTGTATGCTATGGATCAGAGGCTATGGACAAGTTCCCTCCCACTGCCAGGAGGAATTGTCTCTCTTACCTTGGTGGCTTCCTCGGCGCCCTCTTTGGTGCAGAATGTGATGAAGCAGTAGCCCCTGTTGAACTGAGTCAGTGGGTCCATCATCAGACGCAGATCCCAGATCTTTCCACACTTCTCAAACAGAGGAATCAACTCATCTTCAAACACATCCTTGGGGATTTTCCCGCAGAAAACCTGCAATATGGATTTTTAAAGTCGAGTTTTAAATCAAAGACAAATTGAGTCTGATAACAACTGTTCATCAAACTTTTAATTTTGCAAGACAATCAGTGATTTTCTATACTTCATCCAGTTCTACTTGCTAATAATTCATTATAAGTATTACCTCACATCCAGGAGGCGGTGGGTTCTGATCATCCTCACCGGGAGGAGGTCCACCGTACTTTCTCTGTCCCGTTGTAACGTCCAGCGAATATCCAGTTCTTTCCAGAATTTCCTGCAAAGTGATCAACATTTTATGTTATGAATATTAAAACCCATTGATGAATTTCTAATATCCCTATAAAATGTTTCATCCTTTTTTGTGTTTGTCAATATTTGACACATAACTGATTTGACCTTGACTTACAGAGAGCTTGTTGGGGTCAGGGCCTCTAGCTGGTGAGGCCTGAGCACCTTGCTTCTTGTTCTGCCGATAAGTTTTCATCATGCCACACAAGAATGCACTCTTGTTTCCAACATGTTCCAAGCTGCTCTCACAAAACTGCTTCAGCACTGCAATGGCATCATCAGGATTGTATTCCTTCAGTGCATCCATAGCTCTTTCATCCAGGTCTTCTGGCGACAACTTTCCTATGATTGACAGAATAATGCAATGCAATATTAACTTTTTTTTTAATTCAGCAAATTATTCGACGAGCATTTATATAAACATATTGAACTTACCAGTTTCATAAATTTTGACAATTTCGTTGGCAACTTTGATGTTAATTCCATATTCCGTTAATTTTTGAAAGTCTTCAGTTGGTGTTTCTTCAGTTTTTACTTCCGGTTCTTGTTTCACCGTTGTGACACCGTTTGTTTCCATAGTTAATTTTCTGTTCTTTCACTTCTGCTCTTATTCAACCAAAAAGATTTTATTCCATTCTACAAAAGGCCTAAAAAAAGATGAATAATTAATGGCTGTGCTCTCTGTAAAACCCAAATATCATGCATTAGTTGCATGTTTAATAGATAGAATGTTCTAACTTCTATATCACCTAAATTTTCATATGATTGGTCCCAAATACCTACAATGTTGCTCTTTTATAATCCCATTTTACCATATTAACTGTTTTTGCAATGAAATCACTGCCACTTTTAATATCACCTTTGAAAATTCGCTGTTTACAGTCGCTATGTTGAAGTAATATCCGAGACATTCCAAGTGTGATTTCCGACAAAATGGCAGGCAAATTCAAACTTGTTTATTAACAAAATGCCTTGTTACAACACATTAAATGGAGATTTTGTGCACTTAACTACATATGCATGTTGAAAAAGGTTTGTACACTTGTATAAAAATGTGTTTTTTCCCCTGCAAATAATTTTTAACAGCTTTAAAATTGATGCGAAGCATATCTGCTTTGTGGCTGCTACATTGTAAGCATGTGGGACAAATTCTCACTATGACCTGAGCGTAGCCTTGTCACATTTAGATTATTCTTTTTAGTTGCATGTCTGACTTTTTCATTTACCTGAAGCTATAGGCCATTGCCAACAATGATATCATGTCATGACACCCCCCCCCCCTAGCTGCAGGTCTGAAAAAAATCGGATGGACCACCTCGGAGCTACAGGGCCTCCCATAGTAAAAAAAACTGCAATTTAAGGTGCACAAAAAATTGCTCTAGCTTTGGACTGATTAACCTTATTTCCGAACATATTCTGTGAAAATACGGAGTATCATTAAATTCTTCATTCAATTTACTACTGATATTGGTACTTTACTTGCTGCAAACTTTGTCTTTCACTAATGACCTCGGAGATTGAAGTGTTTTTGCGTCAAGATCGAATCGTCATTTCTTTTATGAAACAAACTGAACCACTTCACTTTATGGGGCTGGTGATAGTGATTAAAAAAAATATATCAGGCAAGTAAAGTAATGATATCTAAAGTAAAATGTCTGAGGAATTTTTTTGAATCAAATTATTTTATAGAATATGTTCTAAAGGTTAATCAGTTCAAAGCTAGTGCAATTTTTTGTGCACCATAAATTGCAGTTTGTTTTACTATGGGAGGCCCTGTAGCTCCCAGGTCGTCCATCCGAATTTATACAGACCAGGAGCTATAGACCTGCAGCACCCCCCACCCCCCTTTCAAAATTAATTTCTTAAATTTACATTCTAAAATTACCCAAACATATGCCTTTGACTCCCCTGGCTAATAAAAAATTGGAAATATAACCTATAAATTTCCTTTTTAATATAGTCAATATATACCCAAAATGGTCCATTCTATACAAAAATGCAAATTGCTCAAAACCTGGTAAATGTTTTTAACTCAATAACATTTACCAGGTTTGATGCTATTGAGTGACAAATTCAAGTATCACATCAATTCTGCACATTGTGCTTTGTATTTCGCGCCATCGAAAACGGAAGTCAGTGCCCTATCCTCCATGTTCGCTGCGATTAATAATGACTTGTGCAAAAATTAATGTTGCATTTATCATGACACATAGCAAAAGAATCATATCTGCAACAGTCGGAAAAGTGAATGATAGTTTGATTTACTGAAACTAAATTTGGAATTAATAATGTTTGCGAAAATTAACAAGAATTTCTTCTTAGCGTGGGTAGAAGAAAACAAAGACTGTCTCAAATTTTAAGTGCATCGAAACATCTCCAAACAACCCAGTTAAGAATCATATTGCCAAGGAAATATGGAACATATTGCAAGAAAAATAATTTCAAGTATAACTTACCAAAACTCAAAAAAAAGTTTCAAATACACGGCCAAAAAGTTCTCAAAAACGCTACACGCGGTTCATCCAATGAGAAAAATGGCAGAAAGGAAGTGTGGGGTTGTCAAATGGAGTAGCAGGGATGCTAGTCTAAAACCAAATGCATACTTCAATTTTAAGCGAGTTTTGGTAAAATAATTTATGAAATACTGTTCGATCATTGTTTTATATTGCCGTCATTAAATTATTTTCAACTATTATTTTATTTATCAAATAAAAATATTTAGAGCTTAGAGAGTTTTTAGTCAGGGTTTGTTTGTACAAAGCGCTTACATGATACTGATCATAATGCCATTCGGATCCCGCTCGCCGTTATTTGCGGTGACGGAAATGGCCGAGTAGTTACGATTGATCATAATGCATGCCACTCGGCACACCTCGGAAGACTCCGTAACGTACATCAATGTGATTTGAATCGGCCGAGGTGTGCCGAGTGGCAACGTGCCCCAATCAAAAATGAAACTAGAAACATATTACATAGCCCTGATAGGGTTTTCAGTTTTAATTTTAGCATATTCTAGAGACTTAACACTAGAACCGGGACATTTAAAACCGTTTGGAATCTCAAAATCTACCCAGATATGTGATGAAGTTGACAAATTCCCTCAACCCGATGTCTTTTTTGGAGAATATGTGTTCAAGAAAAGACCCCTTGTAATGAGAAATGCAGCTAAACTGTCCCCAGCGTTTAAAACATGGACAGACGATTATTTTCTGCAAGCCAACGAACCAAAGAATCATGTGGTGTCGATTGAAACTGAAAAGAAAGAAAATCGACAGCAGGAAGTGCGTGAAATGCCTTTTACTGAATTTGTAAGCATTTACAATACCTCAGGGATATACATGGTGAATCCTGTGCCAACATTTATAAGGTTTGTTGCTTTTTTCATCTTATAGCTGATCATGACTCGTAAAAGACTTATTTAAAATGTGTTGTTTTTTTTGGCGCAGCAATCTCCAAAAAGATAATGCAGCATACCTCCTAACAGCTCATAATATTTTGCCGTTTAGATGTAAATGTTGCGATCCTTAGAGTAGATATAGCACATGGATCTATTAAGTAGCATTTCTGACTTATTTCCTAAATATTTTATTCAAAGTGAAACATTGATATGTAACCGTAACATTATTAAAATGCAGTTACATGTAATTGTCAGTGATAATCATATACATGTACAACTATTCTTTATCCAAAACAACAGTGGCAAATTAAAAAATCATTACCTATCTTAATCTGCTTGGAAGAATGATAAACTATGGGTTTTTTTAGGGTGTTGGTTCTTTAAATAACACACAGTAATAAGTTCACCTGTATTTTTTGACAGGAAAGACATTATACTTCCTTGCTGTATGCAGTGTCCATTCATTGTGGAAGGAAAACTTGTGGAAAATGTAAGACTCTCTGTTAATAGATCATAAAATATAAGTTTGATCCACTTGTAACATGATGCCAAAAATGTTAGATGAAAATGAAATGATCTCAACATGACTAATTTTAACATCATGCAGATAATGTGGTTCAGCAGCGGGGGTACTAAGTCCGTGGTTCACACTGACTCAGTGGACAACGTCAACTGTCTGTACAGGGGAGAGAAGCAGTTCGTAATGGTTGACCCTGATAAGTACAGGGACAAGGTAGGCATAAAGATAAAATCATATATGCACAAACGGAAGGAGGGGCGTGTGTAAATTAGTTACTGAGGTACCATATCAATCCTTTTTTTATATAATTGCTTTTGAGATATGCGTAAATGGGAACAGTGATACCACTATGTGCCTTGTCTGATACAATTTATGAACCTTTTAATTTAAGAAGTATTTTATTCAAGTATATAGATACATTGAAATGGATTGAACAGCAGGCATTATGCCTATTTATGTTCTCTCCTATGAACCTTTTGCAGGTAGACATAGACCATCCAGAGGGTTCATACTCAGGAGTTGATGTAGACAGGTGAGAGAGAGAGAGAGAGAGGGAGAGAGAGAGAGAGAGAGAGAGATGTTATTAATGTTTTGAGTGTATTTTCCTTGGTTTCAGTGTTGATTACACCAAGTACCCTGGGCTAGCTGATGTGGAATTCTACACCATTAATATAACAGCAGGAGATTGTCTTTTTATTCCCTACAAATGGTAATCCTCTTTATGATGTCAGAATACTTTTAAATATGTTCAATAACTCTCTGTGCATAAAATATATAATGTGTAATGCTACTAATCTGATGGTTTTTTTGTTAAAGGGAAAGAAGGGCTTGACCAGCCCTTTTTACTACTGCATGTTCATATTCTTCCTTTAGTTTGTAATTTTCCACAAAAAAAAATACAAGCAGTTTGAAATATTATATTTCTGATGTGTAGAACTGATAAAAATTGTAATCATATCATTACTAACCATATCACACAGAAAATTGTCAGCTCTATTCAAATTTTGTCTTCTGTAAGGGTGAACTGAAATTATGAAAAGGTTTTTCTTTAATTTTTAAGGATTCATCAAGTTCGCTCATTTGGTAGTAACTTGGCTGTTAATATTTGGTGGAACCATTTCATCCCAAAAGACGTTTCTTTGGAGTCCTGCAACAAGGAGTGTGACCTTGGAATGACCTTGAAGAGCGTAGATTTCCGTGGCTTTGACCAGGTCATGGAGAGTGTTGATGCCATTAAGTAAATAATTTTTTTCTGTTGACGAATTACATGTTAATTATTCTGGATAAAAAAAATATTTGTAAGGCCTATAATTAAATAACAACATATACATGTACTAGACGTATGGATAATTTTTATTAGTTACTTATTTATCTTAACAATTCTGATCCATACTCTACTCTACTCTCTGCAATGATGCTACTTATTACGGCGATGTACTGCTATGTCTATTTTCAGAGACCATGTGTATGCTCTCATTTCAAAACTTAACAACTGTGATTACCCCAAATTTCTTCATGGCCTTATCGGAGTGAGTTCAAAAATGTAATTTTTTGTAAAACAGACACCAGCATATAATTTAATAGAAATGCACCAATAATTTACTGAATTTGAAGTGATTGACATACTCTTTTCACTCTACGAAGCATTTGATCAAGAGTTGTAATGGCTTATGTTCACATTTCTTTTTTTTTCCAGGATGATATAAAGTTTTTGGAAGATAACAAAATCCCTTACGACTCATTGATGAAAGAGGTATGTTTGAAGTTACAAGAAAAATTCTTCTTATAACCTGACCAAGAGTGGCCCCCAAACTGTGCCCAAACATCCCTCCTACTGATTTTAATATCTACAGCACACCCTGCTCCCCTTTACGATATTCACTCAGGTGTATTGGGGAAGAAGGTCTTTTAATGCTTGTGTTTCCAGGATGAATCATTTTTTTTTTGCATGTAAAAATTGTTTTCTATGGACAGCAGCATCACTGGGTATTTTACTTTCAATAACTTCTCTCAGACATTGTGTCCATTAATTGGCACAATATATAAAGCCTTCTGTGCTGCCAGGCACAAAAAGGATGGATACTTTAAGCAAACTGAGGGGATGCCACTAATATTTCGAAATGTGCACTGTCTTCTGATGCCATCAAACACTAAATGTAGTTGTTTGGATTGTAGATTTTCAAACAGATGGACGTTGATAATAATGGGTCAATTCATGAAGAGGAACTTGACACAATGGAGGATCAGGTACCAAAGCACACACACACACACACACACTCTCTCTCTCTCTCTCTCTCTCTCTCTCTCTGTGTATTATTTTTTTTCTCCATAATTCTCGCCATGACAGAAAGATATAAGGGTTGTCCTAAAAAAACAAATATCTTAATGTGTTTCTTGCATTAAAAAAACCCATATAGCAATGCATGTATCGGTATATTCACAAAACAGTTACATACATCACAGGCATCTGAGGTTATGTATTTTTCTCATAATAAAGAATATAACCATGCTCAAACCTCTGCGGGGGATAGGGAGAAATTCTCTGAAAATGTTTAAAATTGATTAGCAATAAAATATAATTGTATTACATGATTGCAATAATGATTTGCAAAGAGTAATTGAAAGGTGAAAATGATAATTTTGAAGAGTTTGATTGTGTAAAAATGAACGACCAAGATTTACAGCACTTTTACATTGATTTCCGTGAATCATGTGAATAAATGTCGCATTTGATAGTCCTTGGGAAAACAAAACACTGATTAGGTTCGTTACTAACCAACTTCAGAAATATTTCGGGTTTATTATTCTCATATAGGCTCAGCATTCTGAATATTGATTAAGTGCATCATGGTATTTTATCACACCTCCACTCTACCTTGTGTCCCTTTTCTTTGATTTGTGACAGAGATGGGAGCGAGTCCAACAGGTAATGGATCAGTTCAGTCAGCTCATCAAGGACGCCGAGAGCCTGGACAATGGGGAGTTCAGGTTCAAGGACGAGTTGTAGGCCTGCACAACTACAAGTCCAGGTTCAAATGTTAGGTGTAGGCTTCTCAAGGGAGGTCACTCAATCACTCCGTGATGCATTCCTTATTAATTTCTGTTTGATTTTTTATATTTATTTTTTACACATGTATCTGTTTTATAGCTTATACATAGTCCTTTAAGAAATCCCAACGCTTTTTATATAAATTAATTTTTGTTTTAATTTTGTCAAACCAGATGAATTTGATACGCAGCATCTACCTATTTTTACAGCTAGGTACTGCCATTAGTACATTTCTTTTACTTACAAGTTACATGTACATGTACTGAAATCCAAACACTGAGTCACAAAGACAGATGCAATGGGTAATTTAAAAAAAAACCCCATTATTCATGAAAATATCCTTCTTTAATATATAACTGTAAGATTTGCTGTTGAGAAGATTTGATCTTGTAAGAATGTCTTGTACATGAACATACATTTATTCATGTGTATATTTCTTTTTTCATTGTTATCTTCAAAGAAGAAAGTAAGGCATTCTGATTTATTGTATTTTATTTTTTGCTCTGGGTGTTGGATGTCTCTAGATTTTTGTGCGAGATTTATTCAAAGAATTCATGAAAAATATTTACAACATACATGTTTTATTAATGTATTAAATTATTTTTTTGAAATGCTGATAGCTGACATTGTATAATTTTGTTAAAGCCTTAATGTTTCTATAATTAACTTGTCAGTTTTGCATTAATGTTCAATCTTTTTCCCTTTAATTACTATGTTGGAGATGATGGTTATAATGGGTTTGTTTTTCCAAAATCTGATATTTTAGGTTTTGGTATTCCGGATGTGTATATTCTGATGTAATGGGATACACGCAAGCTTGTCAATGCAGATCTTACTTTTGAATTTTCCTTTAATAATTAAATCATTTTTCCTACCAGTAATTGTGTACTAGAATTGACAATGTTTAGCAAAATACTTGTGTGCGTTTTCATGCATGTATATTTTTATAAGTCATTTTTCAAGTACACGTCCAAGACATTCTCAGTCTTTTTGTTAGTGTTTTAAATTTCTGCCAACTTTGATTCACACTCACCTGATTCTTTATTTATCCACTTCAACTTCATTTTCTTGGGATTTTTGCTTGAGTTTATGTATTTGTTACATTGTTAGAAAATGTTTTCATAAAGATATGCAATATTTATTTATTTATTTCCAACTACTTATACGTCATGTTTCCAATTGTATAGAATGATTTACTTTATTTGTGATACAAGTTTGATTGGCTCAAGCAATTTACACTTGATTATGTGTAGTAACAGAGGCTGTAATGGACTATAACTGGATAACAGCCTGGATAGCCCTGTGGTAGAGTTCCTGACTAAGAGTCCCGGGTTTGACTCCCAGTCAAGCCATATTTTCACTGTACAATGTATCATACGTATTACACTCTTGCATTCCCCCTTTCCTACTACAGTTCATATAAAGACTTGGATTCCCTATGCCACAACGTAATATGCTTCATATAACTAAAATACTCTGATTTTTATTTGTCTGACGATACCAATACTGTGGAATCATTGGAACTTTTCGTGGTATTCGTGGGTAGCCGGGCCTCGCTCACGAATTTACATCCTCAATGAAAACTAATAATTAAACATTTAGTTTACATACCGAAACTGAAAACTGAAGCATCCACGAAATTACATCCCCGCAAATCAGCAAAACCCCACAATCCACGAAGATTGGCCCCCATGAAATTAAATGATTCCACAGTAGTTTTTCTAGTAATTTTTTTCTGTTCTTCAATAACTGCCACAAACACTTTAAATACCAGGTACATTATACCGTGTTCTCTTGAAAATAAAATGGGAAACAATTACTTGTACTGTAGAAGCACATATTTTCGTTTGGTTAAAATTTCGTTGTTCTAAAAACCAAATAAAATTTCGTTGGCATTTCATTGTCATATTGTAATTTTTAAAATGTATTACCTATCAACTCTGTATTCATTAATACTTTGGTTAAAAATTCGTCATGGATTTAATTTCATTGATTTAAATTATACTGCCAACGAATATTTCTGCCTCTACAGTATATATTGAATTCTTACATTTAGGCTGTACCAGTTCTTTTTCTTATTCACTTGATTATAAACTGTACGTATGTCAAATGCATTCCTATTTAAAAGAAATGTTTTACCAATCACTGTCCGTTATTGAGACAAGAGGGTTCTACATTGTTCAGTTACAGTTTGCATTTTAATAGAACTGCAAATTTATACATGTAATTTATTTTTTCATCACAATAAAATTCTGGAACCACTCTTCTTACTGTTCTTTTATATAGATACGGGATAGATAGAAAGAGAACACATATAGTTATAGAATCATTATATAGCTAGACTGTAATGGAAAAATCCAAGAAAAGTGTAGATTATGGCACACCAAATTCACAAAAATTAGCTAATCATAGTTTCACAGTCAATAAAGTAGGTGTAACGATTGTAAATGTTTGTAAAGTTTACGGACAGAAAACTATAGTTAAGGTCAGAGGACACGTTCCTCGAGCATCTTTTTTGTATCTCCTCGTAATAGAGTTCCAATAAAAAAAATTATTTTTATAATTATTTTCAAAATGATTAAGATTCTATATGCCTAGATGGCTGAGTGGTTAGAGCTGTGGCCCCTCACTGCCAGGAGCATAGGTTCTAGAGGTCGCGAGTTCAAAGCCCGGCCGTGGCCGAGAATAGAGTTCAAATGTAGTGTCTTTCGCTGTGCTGTATATTTATTTATTTTTATATTAGCAACTCAAGTGTATTTTCAAGAAGATTATAAAGGAAATTGCATACTCTAGTATTTTGCAGAAATGCCTGATAAGGTATGATAATTTTTTGTAAGAAAGCTTATCAAAGTAGTAGTAAACCATTAACAAATTCCTGGAAAAAGTTATATAAAATTAAGGAACGTGTCGTCTGACCTTTACAACGATAATCTATATAATATTTTACATCTATGAACCATAGTTAATGCAAACATCTATGTTTCAGAAGTGTAAAACTATAGCCAACACTGAAAACAACTATTTGCGCTTGCAAAACTTAATTTATCGGATAAATATAATTTCACAATCTTGTGTAACTATGATTAACACCAAAGTTAATGAATGCAAATTATAGTTTACAGATGTGAATCTTTATTTATCAGCAAAATCTTTTGTTAACGCTATTTGCCGACAGATAAACTTAGATTATCATTCGTTAGCTATATAGTTTGCAGTTCACAAACTACAGTTACCAGTCAAACGACCTAATTTATCAAATGTGATCTACGGTATGTTTAACTTATTTTTGTGAATTGGGCGTGCCATAGTAGATTTGTGTAAAACATTAGAATGGCAGATTTGAGGGTCAAACCCATAAGAAGAGATGTTGTCATCCTTTGTTCAACAGTTCCAAAATTTAAACATTACAGTTTCTGTGTAACCTGTGTTCGAGATTTCATTGAGAATACCCAGCAACTCTAGTCTGTACATATATATTAAATAAATTGTATATTTCATCAACCACACAGCTCACTGTTTTAAAATGTGATGCTATGAATTTTATCTTGCAAGATTTGGCAAGAGGTTTAAACTTCAGGAATTTAAATCTGCAGATGACCAGTTTATGTGAAAGTATTCAACTAGGTAGAGCTGATGTTGCATCCAGTAGTATTCTCCTTATTGAATACTGAAAGTTTCTGGAACTGAACAATTTCAAATACTTTTTTAGAGTCACACAAGCCTGATATTGATTTCTAAGGATGTATGTAAATACATGCAAGATTCATTGCTAGATTTGTCTAGGTATACTCCAGGATCAATTATTAATAATGTACCGTGTTCAAAGCTGGCATTTCATCAGTCTATAACCTTTTCCTTTGCACACATTTCTGAATCTGCTGTTTTGGATAAACAGGTCATTCATAAATTCATTTAGAAAAAAAGACCTATTAAACATTTTAGTTTCATCACATTTCATTTTACAAGTTACGATTTTTCTTGACAATGCATATTAATTTACATCAAAAACTGACACCAGTCCCATGGTGTAGGGCTCACACAAATCACACAGTTTGTGGTTTTTTATAATTGCACTATAAATACACATGTACATAGAAGTCTTTAGAGTAGATTTATCTAATATGATTCATTTTTTCACATTGAAGGTAGTTGTTCTCAAAGAAAATATTCCATATTAATAGACAGTCTGATAATATTTTCAGAATTAAAAATCTGTATGGGTGCGGCATATTCAAATATCAACACTTGAATCAATGTACAAAACACTACATTATACATGTTACACAAACTTGACAGAGAGAAACAAAATGATATCTACAGTAAATTCCTTTACAATATCACTTCACTTTCTCTTCTTCAATTGTTCAAATCTTCTGGTCAAATCATCAAAGTCAACATCTTCCCCTCCCGCTGAGCTTCCTCCCACGGAATTCCCAGGGTCAGGGAGCGTGCTGTTGGGGACAGCTGGGAGGTCAGGGAAAGCCTCTGGATTGAACCCTGCGGGGGGAGGGGGCTGACCGTGAACCTGTTTCTTGGGGTCCTCTCCTAGCCAATCATTATAGGACTGCTGCCCAGTGCCTGGGGGTGGTGCTGAGTGGGCGGGGTCAACAAATCCACCTGCTCCTATCCCTCCTGCCGGGGGCATCTGTGGTAAAGGAGGAGGATACTTCCCATCCTGCAATGAATGAAAAATACATGCATTGATAATTAAACACGGAAAATGCATTAACTGATACAAATTTTGTCATTTGTATTCAGCCTACTTTAATATCAAGTACCTGTAATGAAGTATCAAGTGCATACATGTGGGCTTTGATAGATGAGTGAGTAGAATTTTGGCACAGTAAGCCAGAGGCTCTATGTTCAGGTCCCAGTTAAGACCTTGGGCTCTTTTTTAACTATTTAGTTCATGAATATTTGTATATGTATATTCTAAAAGCCTCACTAAATTATCAAAATTTCAGGGGTAAATGTACTTACGTTACATTTTACAGGTTTAATCAAACAATGCTTTTTGTCTAAAAGTTGTACTGTAATTAGTATACAATAAAATGAAATAGTTTTAAATAAAATACTTATATGTAACTATATACGGTACTGTATACCAATTTTTATTTGACTTGAAAAATATTTTGATATTGCTAATGTGTCATTGTAGTGACAAATTAATGCATGTTGACAAGAGTATTAAACAAATTGTAGTCCACGTCATGTAAATTGGTTATTGTACATCAGAAAGGTGACTGAAATTTGGTTAACAGTACATTTACATAAATCATGATATTTGTATTTTTCTAAAAAGTATCGATTTGTGCAAAAAAAAAATCATTTTCTGATGTTTAGTAAAAATTATCCCCTGATAGGATAAATGGACGTGTGCATTACAATATCAAATAATCTCATTCTAATTAAAATATAGAAAATGCTCTTGGCAAAATGATTTAAAATTATCCGCTTATTTTGAAAAGTTTAACATGTCACATTCTACAAGTGACTTCCTTACCTGGGGTGGTGGGTACATCTGTTGTGGGGGTGGGTACTGTGACTGGGGAGGAGGGTAAGAGGGGGCCGAGGCTGAGGCACCACCCCCTGACTGCGGCTGTAACACCCCCATACCTCCACTGGGTCCCCCATTACCACCACCCCCTCCACCTTTCTTCTCTCCCAGATCTATCAAAAGGTTTTCTGCGGCAAATATTTCATCCTGGCTCATCACAGAGGGATCAGGTTCAAAAGGCACATTGTAAGTCTTTGCGATTTCAATCATATATCGTTCTACCAAGATTTTGGGAGGAGCCTGTACCCCAAGTTTGTGCATGACTTTCTCGTTGACATTGTTCAGTTCATTTGTTCGGCATGCCTGGGCGAATTCTTTTCCATATTTGGAGGTTAGCTGATCAGTCACCAATTTCAGTTCTTGTACGTCAGCTTGCAGTCTCGGAGATGCCCAGATGATGCTTGCAATGGCTTCCTCCAATCCAGGATCCAGCTCTCTGGATAAATAAACAACATGAGTCACTGCTTGAAACATGATCAGAAAGGTATGAAATCATTCTGATTCTTGCCACAATAATGATTCTCCAAATATTTTAGGTTTTTCATCGGATGGAACTTACTTTCACATCTATTGATTCTATAAACATTTCGTAGATTAATGCAGTGTTATGAAAATACACTTACTTTTGAGTCTGAATCAAACCAAATCTGGCCAGTATCAGATCACAGAACATTTCCAGGAGCTCCATGGCCTCCACCAGATAGTCCTCCCGTACAATGTGTTCCACTCGAATTCTCGCCCTGTCATCTTTACCCGCCGATATGTAGTCTGCTATGTCCTTTCTCGCTTTAGAGGCTATCTCCGTTTTCTTCTTTTCCAACAATTTTAAACGGTTTATGATAAGTCTTAGATTTGTTTTCAGTTTCGCGTAGTTGGGTCCAGTACTGAACATCGTGTTTTACTAGCTGTCTGCTGTCTGCTTCTCTGTTTATCGACAATTCTTGTTATTCTCTTATTTCTCAATATCACAAGACTTTGACTATATTTTCTTGTTTAGATACGTGACGTCATATTTGAGATACACACTTCCGTGTGGACCGCAGCAAAATACGTACGGGAAAAAAGACAGGTTTTTTTTAAATTAGAAAAATTAATAATTTATGACCAGTGAATTTTAAATATGGATGAAATCTCCTAAATATGTCAACAATAATCGAAACGAAAATATTAGTAGTTAACTACGAAGAATCAAAGTACTGAAAATACTTGTACAGTCAAATAACCTTCGGCCATGGGTATCGTGTAATACATGCGCGGATCTAGAGGTTTTGTCCCCTTCCTCACAAGGAAATTAAAATAACTTTTAAAAAATCCCGAAAAAAGTCCTTGGACCCCCCCCCCCCCTGAAACCAAACTATCCCTCAGACCCCCCCCTGGTCTGGATTTGCACATGAATATAATGTAACACGCAACTGATGTGCATGATAACAAAATAACTTTATTGATATTAAACATAATGTTTCTTAGTTTTTTTTTTTTTTTTTTTTTGGGGGGGGGGGGTAATTATTAACTTTACAACTGACACTCAGTTCTAAAACTTACACTGATGTACATTCTTTGGCCCCATATAATAATATATCGGGAAACCACCATAGTATTCTCAGTATATATAGTATTAAAATGCTGATCTGTTTTCATATCGCTATTTGACATGTTTACATATTATCTTATGTATGTGTACATTTACGAAAAAGTGGGGAATAAGCCAAAGTGAAAGCCCTCGGGGGAAAATATCAGCAATTGAAAGGGACTTAGAAACGATTTGAGATCAAAAAATTTATTTTTATTTTTTATGTATAAAATGGTTTACTGGTGCATTTTAAATGATTGACCAAAAGATTGAACTGTTAAAGTCAAGTTACAAGCGAGATACAGAGGTAAGAATTGATTGTTATGTAAACAAAGCTCAAGTCTTATAATTGTTTACCAAAAATGTAATGTAGAGAATTATTATTTCTTTGACAAAATGACATGTAAAAAACAATTTTAACTAATTCAATATCATCATAAATACTATTATCAACAAAAGAAACATAATTTGATTGAAACTTACACCAATACAACACAAATGTCAAAAATGACAATATTCGAGCTTTGTTTACAAAACAAAGAAGTATGAACTCTTTATCTTGCTTATAACTTGATATTTGACTTTCAAATTTTGACATAGCATTGTAAACCTCTATATCACTGAAAATGAAAAAAGAAAATTTGAAAATTTTAAGTCAAATCGTGTCTAAGTCCCTTTAATAGCAGCAGGCCAAACTATTTGGTATCAAAAATTGTGTATAGAATTACAAAATTGTATCTACCCATGGTACAGAGTCTGCATGGCCCCATACTTTACCCGACAAATGGAAGAGACTCGATCGTACATGTAGGCCATATTGTTTGCGCCGATGTGTGAGGGGAAACTTATATCCAAATTTGTGAGTTGTTTAGTAAGTTTGTATATATGCAATAATTATTATTTTTAGAATATCATTGCAAAAGTCAAATTGATAAATTAGCCATTTTTTCCTATTGATCAGTCAGATTAAAACCACACTTTTTCTGGTAGCAACTAATTTTCTTAAATTTACATATTAAAAATTGAATTATAATAGAGATGCCCCCCCCCCCCCCCCCCCCCCCCGCTTTTTGGGAGTATGGAAAAAATGGAAAGTTCACTCTTTTTTTTTTGGTAAAGATTTTTTGGATGAGTCCCCCCCCCCCACCCCCCCCACCCCCCACACTTTCAAAAACGATGCTACGTGCCTGTTTTGAAGTGTTTCCATAAATTTTCTAAAGCTGTGAAAGACCATTCCTGATTTGTCAGATTGGTCAGAAGTAAATGTCGTACGAAGATGACTTCCTTTCGATACCTGTCAGACCCTGACGATCGAGTGAAAGGAGAAGGGGGCGGTTTTAATCAGACTGTCTATTTATCATACTTTTTTTAAAACAAATTTGAAACTTCATAAGTAAATGTCAAAACTTCAAGAATTTACAAACTGGTCTTAATAAAAAGTGAAGTCTTATAGAAGTACATGTAAATCTAGTCACTGAAAAGTAATCAAACGGTGAGTAGATTTCGGTACATACATGGACAATCATCATAGTGTGACCCCCCTCCTGGCAGTCCGAGGCGAATGTGGATGGACAACTTCAAGCGCAAGACACAAAACAAATATGGTTCGACTTTGGAACCGTCTTATGGCAATGGACAACGACCGAATCACCAAAAAGGTTTTTCTGTGGGACAGATCACTATGTGGTGAACGAAGTTGGAGCCGGCGCTTAAAGTCCATTCTAGACGATGCAGATTTACTAACAGCCTATGAAAATATGCACCCATGTAACATAACCTATTTTATCGGCAAACAGCAGTCAGATCAGGAACTCAAATGGCAAATAGATATCCATAAGGATCCATAAGGAATCAAGTGAAGTCGTACCCAACCCGACTCGCACCCAAACCAACTCGTACTCAAATGGTCAGGTCGTACCCAAAACTATGTGGTTCACTCGTACCCAAATATTTGAGTACGACTTCACTAGTCAACTCGTACCCACGGGGGAAATATATTTATACTAAGAAAATAAAATACAATAGTTTTCATTCATATGTTATTTTTTTAATTTGTTTTATTTAACTTTAAATTAACTTTGCCTGTTGCTTAATTCATTTGATTACTAAAAAAATATGCTTTAATTATTTAACAATATCTAATATAGTGATTTACTTACCGTTTTCTTGCAGGAAACACACCTCTCTCGAACTATGTTGATCTTCCAAAAGTGATGAAAATGTGTGTTTCTTCTTATAATTATGAGCAGCATGTTTATTTTATGCTGACAAACTCATTGGTTGATCGGTTGAACGGAATCACATTAAGCAATTAATTTTAATTTTAATTGATGATAGTTAACCTGCTCATAATCATTCTTTGATCCGTCCGCATTCAAGTACAGAACTATAGTATACTAGATTTTTATAACAAATTATTTTAAATTTGTTATACAATTCGCATATTAATGTTATCGATAATATACAAAACATAACAACATACAAATAAAAGCCATTCATTTTATATTCTTAGTATAAATATATTTTTTCCCCGTGGGTACGAGTTGACTAGTGAAGTCGTACTCAAATATTTGGGTACAAGTGAACCACATAGTTTTGGGTACGACCTTACCATTTGAGTACGAGTTGGTTTGGGTGCGAGTCGGGTTGGGTACGACTTGACTGTAATTCATCCATAACACTCCTAAATTAAGAACATACAAACTTTTAAAGGAACATTTCTGCCTAGAAAATTATATTTCAATGAATATTCCTAAACATATTAGGTCAGCAATGGCACAGTTTCGGTGTGGGGTATTACCGCTGAGGAGAGAGACAGGACGATTTCGGGGGGAACCTGCCACTGAGCGCACGTGTAAATTCTGTATCTTGGACGAAATAGAGGACGATCGAATTCCACTTTCTCCTAAAATGTGATCTATATAACAATCTCAGAAGTGAACTTTATAAAAGTGTTAATTTTTCGAATAATTCATATTTATCTCAAGACAATTTATTTCAAACTCTCATTTGCAATTTTCCAAGACAAACAGTGCTAATTTTATACATTCTGCATTTAAATTAAGACAAAGTAAATTCTCGCGCATGTATTAAAATTATTACTTAGTGTTTACAGTGACTTATAGGTCCAATGGGCCGGGTGTTTGATATATGTAATTTTATACTACTTAGTTGTAAAAGATGTAACACATGTCACTATAATAAATAAATGATGATGATGATGATGATGACATAGCTTTGGCCGGTGCATGGAGGATACAAACCCACCCTGCTTTCTAAGGGCCTGGGCTACGATTTTCTAAAGAACTGAAGAGTAAGTCGCTAATGATTTCAATCACGTTGAATAGTTTTCGACACAAAACCTTATACACCGAAATGAAGTACATTTCCTGTAAGTATAAGTTTTTCCTGGCTCTGGCAATGAATTAATATGCTCTCATAAATTGACTATTAAAGTACAACTAGTGTAGAGATTTTTTTAAAGTTTTCTGAACTCATGACTAATTGCAATTGTAAATCGCTAAGAAAATTATGTTTATTTATTTCAAAAATTGTTGATGCTGTCTGCTCCTCTTAGTTGTTTTCCTATTATGATCCTATCATAATAGGAAACATGCGCGGATCTAGAGGGGGGGTCGGGGGGGTCCCGACCCCCCCTGGAAAATGAAAATTTATTAAATTTACATATTATGATCCATCTTCGCTAGCCAAGGGTTTTCGGTCCACTTTGCTCCCCGTTTATGGGGAGCAAAGCGGACCGAAAACCCTTGGCTAGCGAAGATGATTATGATCCTTTATACTAAAATCTAACATAAGTAGTGATTCTATAGTCTGTTCTTTTTTATTTATATTTTTTCCCTGTATGAAAATGTACCTGTTTGTCTGTACCTCTGACGATTTGTATTTGTATGTATTATATATATGTTCCTCTTGTACCAAATTATTTGGTTTGAGCGAATAAACTGAACTTGACACATGAGTTACAAAATGAGCATAGTTAAATATAAGAAGATCAAACAATAAAAGAATAATTTATAAATAGTTAAAACATTTACAATAAGCACTTGTACACGTACTTTGTAATCATGGTCACAGGTAAAACACACCGCTGCGTTGTAACAACATCCAATACTAGTACTCCATGATTCTCATTGATTAATTCTTACAGAATTACATTTTTTGGTGAACAGATACACACAGATTAATCGTTTGTGTTAAATTAATTTTAGAATCAAGAGCATTATTGATTTCTGGAACATTTTTATTTTCATTGATGGTTTTATTAAAATTTTTAACTTTATTTTAAATAAGCATGTCAACTTTGCTATGTTTATATCAAGAAGATTATAGGTACAGTTTTCATGAAAATGTATATGAAACAAGAACATGCATGTGTTTCCGACGATGGTCAGTGTACAATTATATGGCCATTTAACACAAATTCCATACCCGTGGAGATATGTATAATAGTGAAAGTTACTGACATAGACCTTTGTCTGGCGCAAATCTTCCAAACGTCAAAGGAGGCTGACTACGTAAGTGCTTGTACATGACTTGCATAAAAGCTGTATAAGTTTACAACATGCATGCACTATCCAAATTGTACGTATCTATGATGTAACTGCATGTTTACTACATTGCACATTTAGCCACCCCCCCCCCCTCCCTCATCCCTCCTTTTTTGGGAGGGGGTGAATAATTATATTCCTTTAAATTTCAGCATCTAGCTTGTATAAATAAGTATATTTACATTCGCTTAAATTAAATACACAGTCATGTTTGCATTCCACCATAATTCGTGTTGAAACAAAAGTAAGAAGTTCAACATCGGCTATTAAATTAAACATTGAGAGCTGGAACGCCGTGTCAATATGGAATAGTATATCGATATTCCACGCCGAGGCTCTTATGGCCGCCTCACCGTGTACTAGCAGCGATCAATCAGATTCAACTATTCAGTGCCTTCAAGTGTTGCTCAGTAAAGAAACGGCAGCTAATCTACACTTTACACTGACGATTAAAAAACTGATAACCGATGAAAAGGAGACCTCATTATCAAATTAAAGCCACGGAGTCTATTTGGGAAAGAACTTAAGATTTCACCTTGGTCACTATATATATCCTTCCCTGCATGGAGTTGCACCTAGAGGTCCTGTGCAGGTATGTTAAATTACTGATTATAGAAAATATATAAAGCAACAAGTCAATAAAAGGAAATCAACAATGTATGGTTATTTTAAAAAATCAGTTGTGAAATGTAAAAGGTTTCGTAAAATCGAAGGTGTCTCCCACCTTTACTCAAAGATCAAACATGGTTACCAATAATCTATACGCCTTCCAGAATAAATGCCCCCTTTTCCTGTAAGATTCCCACTTCAGCATTCTATTTTTTATAATTTTCTATAGAATTTAAAATCGAAAATGCTAGTCTAACGAGATTTATTAAAGGACAGTTATCTCTGAGGAACATTAAATTACCCCTTTAAAAAGAAAAAAAATGTAAGCATTGAAAGCTAAGATATTTCATACCTCACTGAACTGACTTTTTAACACGACAGAGATTGAATAGAAAACAAATCTTTATTTGTTGATAGCACTCTGTTTCTCAGTGGGCTCAACATGGATTCATGTGGCACAAACATCCCATAGCAATAGGGAATTCTTCGATTTCCTTTTCACTGTCGGAATAACAGGTATTTCTCTAATGATTATGGAACACTTAGCAAAGTAAGACAATACATATTGGATTTAGCGTGATAGTATACAAAAAGTTTTGTCTATTTCATTGTAGAAGATGGAGGACAAGGAAGGAGGCGGTCCTACTACGGACGCTCTACCAAATAGTGCTGAGAATATAACACACGACAACAAAACACAGGATAGCGCAACATTAAAGACTGCTGACAACGATACCGTGAAGGAGGAAAAACAACAGGAAGATGACCCGGAACAGGATAACACCAGCCCTCCACAACAGGCTCCAGAGCCCGTAGAAGAATCGGAGTCACTAAAGAAAATGAGAGCAGAGTTGGAGAGAATGCGAGTGGAGGACAAAAACCGAGAGGAAATAGCAGCGGCAAAATATAAAGAAGATTTTAGACATGAGCGTAACAAATTAGAAGAGGGGAGGATTGCGCAAGGATACATGTTTAACCCCGATATCCGGGACATTAAGAGTGCTATAGCGGACATCATGAAAGAAGAGCGCGTGTGTATGTTACAGAGACAGATCAATGCTCTAGATAAGGAGGAGAAACAGGTTCAGGAGGAGATAGACCGGAAGTATGGCCAGCTCTTCTCTACAGACCGGAAACATGACCTTACAGCCCTCGCCAACAACTTTTTCTCCTTGCCCGGAAATGCGGGTCTTCCGGAACACATCACGCGTGCTCTGACGTCAGAAGAAATAGCAGACCTAAAGATAGTGTTCGATCTGTTTGACGTGAAAGGAAGAGGGTACTCGAATGCTCTTTAGACAAATATTTTGTGCATTGCTATGTTTTTTGAAATCAGAAGAGCAGTTGATATTGACTAAAGATGCCAATGTTGTATTATTTTCTTATTTTAGATACGTCAGTTCCAACGATTTAAAGAAAGCTCTAGCTATGCTAGGATTCAAAGCTTCAAAGGCAGTCCTTGGCAATATGATAAGTAGGTATACTAGTATGGATATTTTTTAGGTGCTTCAAAATTTCATTTACTTTTCCAGTGATTTAAAATGATACATATATTTGTTTAAGGTGAAGTGGCAGGGGAAAAGAAAGTGAAGGTGACTTTCAAAAACTTCTTGGATTTTATCGTAAAAAGTCAAGGCGATGGTCCCGACCCGTACGGTGAAATCAAACAGGTGTGTCTATATATAAAGAGGATTTGTTTTCAGTCGTTTGTTGATTGACAGCTAGCACATTCATACTCTTGACTTGTCTTTTAAAAGTTGAACGTTATCTTTAAAATCGTTCCCGTTGATGGCTCGAAAAGTTTTACAAATCAAAACAATGAACTCATTTATGTTAAACCAAGAATAATTAAATAGTTATATTTAAGAACTTGAATATAATTGATTCAAAATGTTAAAGTGTTTAAGTTCAAGATTATTTTAATGAACATCGCATATACTTTAAATCGGTACATAATGCGTTTTATAAGTGATGGTCTCTAAATCTACATGGTATTTTATGTTCCTATGTCTCAGGCCTTCGACTTGCTGGATACAAACGGTAACGGGTTTCTAACGCTGGAGGACTTGAGAGACGCCTCTATGGAATGCAGCCTCAACTTCTCTAACAACACGTTACGCGAGATGTTACAAGAGGCAGACAAACATGGCGATGGCAAGATCAATTTGGCGGACTTTACAGACATTATGTTACTAACCAGTAAATTCAAGTATGCGTCCTGACGCAATATATGGCTTTAAAATGCATTTATCATTGATCTCGATTGAAAGTAAAGAGCTGTTATGCAGCTAGTTATAGCTTTTGTAAGTAGAGATAAAATCATGTCTATTGTAATCAGCTTGAAATAAATCATTTACCAAGTGCCAAAACCAAAGAACGTGTGATATTTTTTGTAACTTATTTATTAATATTTTCATCAAGGGTTGGTCGGGAATCACGTGCTGACCTTCCGTTTTTTCTTGGTCTTCTTTGGAGATGAAGTAGCGTCAGGCAGGGGGGACTTCGTTTCCTTCCGGCTAGAACCGGAAGCGCTGTGTCCTCTCTCGCTCTTCTTTTTGTTCAGCTTCCCCTCTTTGTTTTCTTTGGGGGCCCCGTTCTGCAGCAGCTCCGCTTCTACCACAGAACAAAATCAATCAATACAACATTATCAGTCATGAAAAGTACAGTAACTTTGGTCAAACACTAATGTTAATAAGCCGATGAGTTGTTGGTTAAAGATCTATTTACTTACCTGTCTTTTCTTCTGCGATCTTTTGCTGCTTTTTATCCCAATGCTTTAATTTCCCTGGAGAAACGTTGTTTAAAAAGAAAGAACTTAGAACCTTCAAATGAACAAAGTGTTTAATAAGAGAGAGAGAGAGAGAGAGAGAGAGAGAGAGAGAGAGAGAGAGAGAGAGAGAGAGAGAGAATTTACAGTTCATGCAATTAGTTTCTGATAATGTATCATGTACGTACTCTCCAGGAATTGATACTTCTTCTCCCAGTCTTGTAACAAAGGGGTAATCTTCTTTATGGCGTTGTCCTCATACACTTCAACGACATAAAATCAATTCATCAGTTTCAAGGTGAACATTAATATTGTTGTGAGTTTGTTCAAACTGAAAAATGCAATTTCTTACACTACGTTAATACAGATGGACAAAAATCTGTTGATTTGTTAATTTTTCGAGGAGGGGAAGGGGAGAGGGACAGGCTTATGGTAAACAAATTCCCATCTTGTACTTACATTCAACGGATGCCAGGATGTAGACCCCTCTGGGCGAGAACAAGGAGACCACATTTTCGTTCGGGTTCTTGGTGAAGAGTTCAGACGCCCACGCATTCTCGTCAATCAGATCAACCACGTCTGTAAAAGGTTACATGTGTCTACAGATCAACTACGTCTGTAACCAAAAGAGACTACACAGAGTCTAACAATAAACCACGTCTGTAACAACAAAAAAGACTCACGGTGTCCAGAATCAACAATGTCTGTAACAAAAAAAAAAGACTACACGGTGTCAACAATCAACAACGTCTGTAACAACAAAAGACTACTCGGTGTCTACAATCAACAACGTCTGTAATAACAAAAGACTACTCGGTGTCTACAATCAACAACGTCTGTAACAACAAAAGACTACTCGGTGTCAACAATCAACAACGTCTGTAACAACAAAAGACTACTCGGTGTCTACAATCAACAACGTCTGTAATAACAAAAGACTACTCGGTGTCAACAATCAACAACGTCTGTAATAACAAAAGACTACTCGGTGTCTACAATCAACAACGTCTGTAACAACAAAAGACTACTCGGTGTCAACAATCAACAACGTCTGTAACAACAAAAGACTACTCGGTGTCTACAATCAACAACGTCTGTAACAACAAAAGACTACTCGGTGTCAACAATCAACAACGTCTGTAACAACAAAAGACTACTCGGTGTCTACAATCAACAACGTCTGTAACAACAAAAGACTACTCGGTGTCTACAATCAACAACGTCTGTAACAACAAAAGACTACTCGGTGTCTACAATCAACAACGTCTGTAACAACAAAAGACTACTCGGTGTCAACAATCAACAACGTCTGTAACAACAAAAGACTACTCGGTGTCTACAATCAACAACGTCTGTAATAACAAAAGACTACTCGGTGTCTACAATCAACAACGTCTGTAACAACAAAAGACTACTCGGTGTCTACAATCAACAACGTCTGTAACAACAAAAGACTACTCGGTGTCTACAATCAACAACGTCTGTAACAAAAAAGACTACATGGTGTCTACAGATCAACAACGACTGTAACAAAAAAGACTACAATGTGTCTAAAGATCAACCGCGACTGTAACTAAAAGAGACTACAATGTGTCTAAAGATCAACCGCGACTGTAACCAAAAGAGCTCGAGACTACACGGTGTCTACAAATGTATTATATTTAAGTAATTACCTTTGGGGTCAACTTTGCATTTTTCTCTTATGAAGTCAAGAAAAAGTTTGCAGGTGCAATCAGGATTTAGTATAAGATTTTCGCTTTCTGAAAGAGATTTAAAAAAACAACCAAAATACATTAACACGTTTAAAGTGATTACAAAGCAAGCAATATATAAACTTTTAGCTATTCAAAATGGCTATTTTGTCGACCATGAAGTTTTAAAACATTTGAAATTTTTTCAGCAGGCATTAAAAGCCTACAAAAGATAGAAATTTCACCTTTCTGTAAATAATGCATGTCAGGATCCCTATCTTGTCTCCTTCAGAGACTGAGCTTTTCAAAGTTTTTGGATAAAATATAAAAGGAGATAAATTCTGTAAAATACATTATTGCATTTATCAATCTATTCTGAATAGCTTAATCAAGCTTACGTGATGCAACTTCTGTAATTACAAAATGCATTTGATTAATGTTTTGATTGGAAAAGTCCCATTGAACAATATCTATTTACATCGACCGAGCATGATTCCCTCTATTTCTCACAAAAATGTATTGCAATTCATAAATCTCTATAAAAACTGACAAGTTGAAATCACCTTTCTGTTTTGAAACATCCCCTTTAGCTTCTCGGGTTTCAAAACACTGCTAAAATAAAGAAGTCTACGGGGGTATTAATTGCTACTCAACAGACACGAAAGTATCCGTTTTTGCCGTTCCAGTGAAAAATGGTATGTGCATGTCAATATGTAGATAGAATGTTCTATCGTTAAAATGAGAGATGCTTCACGGACCCGGTTTAACGATAGACTCGCTTCGTAGCAAATAAAATCAAAGTACTGAAGTACTATGACGGGAGTTGATTTTATCGATTATTATTGATTTTAAAATCAACGACATGTTACTTTGCTTGGCAAGTAGTTTATAATCTGTCTTTGAATTATGCACATATTTATAATATGAATTCGAACTTTTCCGACAAGAATTTTGAAAAAAAAAACCCGTATGAATCGTGTTGTGTAATGATTAAAGATAGAATTGATTCCATCAAACTATGTATAAGAAATCGAAATATTCAAAAAATTGTATGGATCCAAGCAATTTATAATGAACTCTAGTCTCGTTCAAACAGATGCTCGGCTGTCTCCGTTAATCTCCAACAAGCAAGAGAATGTGTACACCAGGTCACGTGATAGCTTGATGACGCGACCTCTAAATATAGAATGACTTTCTGTTTGTCGGAGATTTACGGAGACAGCCGATGGTTGAACAAGAGTGCGGGACGGTTCGCACCTAAAGACCTTTCGCGCTGAGACGTTTCGCCCCGAGATGTTTCGCGCCTATTAATTATGTGGTAACAGTAAATTGATATCAGCATGGAGAGCCTCCAAATAATGAGTTATAACACCTTAGGGTAATTAGAAATTTGATGAGACACATAATTATGATTGCTTGATTTAGATGTTTTGCGGCTTTTAATTATGTGGTAACAGTAAATTGATATTAACCTGCCATTGAGAGCCTCTAAATAAGTTTTAACACCTTTGGCTAATCAAATTATTCTAATATATGATTATAATTATATATATATATATTAACATCGGATTATAAATTTCTGTTAGCCATACTTTTGTGGAAATGCCGAGCAAAATTGAATTATTGTCGCCCTGTACAAAAATTTATCTGTTGTATATTCCTTAGAAGAGAAATCATTCTACTGACAAAAATTAATGATTTATTCAAATCTTATTTATCATAAAAGTTTAATTTCTCCTCTTTAGCTTGACATGGAGAGCCTCCAAATTAGTTATAATATCTTAATTAGAAAACCGATTCAGACACTTAATAATGATTGCTAAACAAACATAATTATATTTGAACGTGGATAGAATAATCGCTTTTTACATTATTAAAATTATCAATGAATGTACCACATTAAACATGATCATTTGTAGATATGTTTTCAATAAAGTCAATTTTAATTATATATATATATATATATATATATATATATATATATATATATATATATATATATATATATATATATATATAGGTGCGAAACGTCTCAGCGCGAAAGGTCTTTAGGAGCGAAACGTCTCAGCGCGAAACGTCAATAGGGGCGAAACGTCCCGTTCCCGTTGAACAAGACTTTATTGAACTCTAGCGTATGAATGCATACGACTGCAAAAAAAATCTAAATTGTTCGTACTATTTAACATCTGACTATTTTCAAGGTATTCATAAATAAGTTTCTTAAAAGCCAATGCTTGATGACGCGACCTCTAAATATAGAATGACTCTCTGTTTGTCGGAGATTTACGGAGACAGCCGATGGTTGAACGAGACTTTATTGAACTCTAGCGTATGAATGCATACGACTGCAAAAATATCTAAATTGTTCGCACTATTTAACATCTGACTATTTTCAAGGTATTCATAAATAAGCCAACGCTTCAAGATACATGTACATTACATCGAACTTATCGATTATTTTCAAGAACTAAATCTTGTCAGGGTGATGATTTGTGCTTAGGTCCAAACACTGTTTCATTTTCGGTTTGCCAGAGTAACTGCATAGCAGAGTTGATTAAAATCAACTCCCAAAAATAATATCGCACTGTATCTCGCATAAATTCCCATATGATTAGTCTCAAATACCTACAATTTTGCTCTTTTATAAACCCATATTACCATATTAATTGTGGTTTTTGTTGTTTTTGCAACGAAATCACTGCCACTTTTAACATCAGTCAATTTGCTGTTTATGGTCGCCATGTTGATGATAAAATCCGAGACATTCCGAGTGCGATTTCCGACAAAATGGCAGGCAAATTCAAACGTGTATTTTAACAAAATGCCTTGGTACGGCTCATTAAATGGATTTTTTGTGGACTAAACTGCATATGCATGTTCAAAAAGGTTTGCAATGTTTAAATATGTGTTATTCCCCTGCAGATTATTTTTATCAGTCTTAAAATCGACGCAAAGCTCATCCGCTTTGCGGCTGCTACATTGCAAGTATATGGGACGAATTCTTACTGTGACCTGAGCGTAGCCTGGTCACGGTAAGATTATTCTTTCTAGTCAATATGAAGATATCTAGGATATTTTCCCTTCCATCGATTTCAGTTGTAACGTGCAAGTATCGCATAGCCCCCTAACTCCGTTACTACCCTAACTCCGTCCCTTTCGGGAAACTCCTCGCCGTTTGAAATCAAGTACGATTATGACGTCATTTTTTACATGTCAAAAATCTTTAATCAAATGTCAACAATTTGTAACGGTTAAATTTAAGAATGTGTCAAAAAATAAAAGAATTAAACCTTGTTCATTTTATGCACCATTAATTGTGTGAAATCGGCTAAAACTTTATCACGGGTGCACTAAAATATCGATATTTCTTACATGCGGGCCCATTCGACCATTTACCGTGGTCAGCAATTTTTAGAGAGGTCAAGATGAAACATTTCACATGTAATACATTTTTGATTAAGGTAATTCATACATTTTTTTTCAGTCCGCAATAGCGTTTATGCACTACTCTTGATGATAACGTCAAATCGCTCATGCCGATACTTTTGCCTTACACAGGGTATAGATATCACCGGTATATCGCTATTTAGAATATGCTACATTTCTAAAAATGTTATAAATAAATAATATAATAAGTAATATATTAATTAATGATATAAAATATTTGAAATATGTAAGGACATAAATCAAACGGCATCCATACATTCTGAAAAGGCCATTGCGATTGTTGTTACATGGACCCATTTTTTATTCTGGCGATCATTTCATTTCGATGAAATTAAATACAATTTAAATTGTATGCACCATTTTTACTTATTATAACTTGGCCTAGATACAAATGGAGTTTTAACTAAATTGTTAATGTGTCTTCATTCACTGCCATATCATAGAGCATGTGGGTGACGGAGTTAGGTTCATAAGATATATACTCTGTCCCAAGATATTTTGGATTCACGTTTGGACGATTTTTAATAAAAATACACTTACCTGTGAAAGAAGTGCAATTGAAATAGTTGAAAGGGATATTTTCCAAGATAATTTCATTGACACATTATCGTCTTTCACTCGGAAAAATTCACAGGAACGAAAACAGATTCCTTACGGAGATTTATAATGGGGAATGTTTACATCTTTTCTCCATTCGGAATACACTCGGAATACATCGCGCAATATTTCAACGTTATCATCCGGGCTTGCTGCAATGCAAAATCTCCGTAGACATCACATTTTTTAGCATTGTATTGAAACCTGATAAGCTAACAGGGGCGTTTTGAATGAGAAATCTTGGAAATTTTTCATACTTTTGAATGAACATCGTTTGGATCCTGAGGTATTTATAAATATCAGACAATTAAGCCAAACGTGAATTCAAAATATCTTGGGACAGAGTATAATAAGCACGCGTGATAAACGTCGTATTCAGAGAGCTTATTTGAATAAGAATTAAAAATATTTTTGTTAATAATTTTATAAATTATATTGTTTCAGATTATATTTAGTGATTGCAAATGATAAAAATCACAAAAAATAATTTACTGAGAAACGCAGGAGGTTTTCTGCTTCTGGTGACGGAGTTTGGGTACTCGGGGACACCGGTTTCTTTCACAAGTATGATACTTTAATTCGATCGTCCGAATGTGACGGAAACAATAACTTGCGATAAACTGTTGAACTGTGAGCGATGTGACCGATGGGCCTCTTGTTTTTGGTTGGGGATCTTTTATAGAGGGTTCATAAATAAAAAAAAATAACTTACCTCCATGTTCAACTATGATAAACGTCATTTTAGCATTATGAGTAATAACGTCATATTTTGTGACGTCATGTCCGCGGATAACAACGTGATTTTTTGAAAATATTAAAACGAAAGTGGAAGTTGCATTTCAGGCTACATAGTCTATACACTCGGCACAGAAGAATGTTTACACAGGCGATGTGGTCTCTCAGGTAAACATTTAGCAGCACAGTTGAACTTTCTTTCTGTTATTTGAAATGCAGTTAGTTTAAAGAACTGAACATATGTGATTTTTTTTTAACATTTAACTGTTTAAGGCTGCAGATTTTATCGGCGTCAGAGGAGTCGTGGATTAACAGGGTTGCGATCAAGATCGTAGCTGCTACGTAGGACGACGTAGTTGAACGGTAAGCTAACTTAGCCGCTACGTAGATATTCGTAGCCTAAATATTTTATCCTAAGCATTAAAGCAATATGAGCTGTAATTATTAAGTTGAATTTCTTTTTACGAAAATGTTATTTCCTACTAAAATGACAAAAATATCATGGTTTTTAATTTTCTTTTAGCCATATTTGTGTGGATAAGGCCATTAAGATGCCTTAGTTGCAGCAAAATTATATTATTGTCGTCCTGTACAAATTTTGATTTGCTATATATTCCTTATACTCTGTCCCAAGATATCCTGGATTCACATTTGGCTTAATTGCTTGATATTTATAAATACCTCAGTGTTCAAACGATGTTCATTCAAAATTATGAAAAATTTCCAAGATTTCTCAGTCGAAACACCCCTGTTAGCTTATCAGGTTTCAATACAGTGCTAAAAATGTGATGTCTACGGAGATTTTGTATTGCATTAAGCCCGGATGATAACGTTGAAAAATTGCGCGATGTATTCCGAGTGTATTCCGAATGGAGAAAAGATGTAAACATTCCCCATTTTAAATCTCCGTAAGGAATCTGTTTTCGTTCCTGTGAATTTTTTCGAGTGAACGATGATGATGTGTCAATGAAATTATTATAGAAAATATCCCTTTCAACTACTAGTATTTCAATTGCAATTCTTGCACAGGTATGTGTACTTTTATAAAAAATCGTCCAAATGTGCTGCCTAAATATCTTGGGACAGACTTTAGTAGAGAAATCTTTCCTCTGACAAAAATTAATGATTTTTTTGAATCTTATTTAGGCCTATAAAAAAAAAGGGTGTGTTAAGGGTAACACTGATGAAAAAATTAAGGCCTTAATTTCCAACAAAGTTTAAATTATATGCAAACTTAACAGACTAGCAGGTTTTTGCAGCAAAACAATATTCTAAAAAATACAACTCATATTGCTTTAAATTCAAGATGGCCACCTTAGTTACCACTTTGTAACAAACATGAAATCTATTTATAAGTGATATTTTATTCATCCTTTAAGTGAAAATGAATTTCAATAATGTATATTTCCGCATGAAATTAACAAATTATGTCGATGTAATTAGTCTTTAGCTGATTATTTTGAACTTCAAATCTGAGACCTTGCAGCTAACTAACCTAGCCGTCCCTTCAATACGGCAGTAGAACTAGATATCTACGACCTAGCGGCTCTTGAACGCAGCCCAGGCGTTCAGTTAATCCACAATTCCTCTGAAGCCGTTTATACTCTGAAAGTGTCAAGCTTCATTGAAACACACATTTCTACCTCACTATATTTTTAAATTAATATGTATAACCAATATGTTTATTCACCAATCAAGGGCCCTCTGGGCATATGCATTAAAACAATAAAACAACATGATTATAATATATTAAACAAAGAATGGATGAAATACATAAATATTGTACTGTTGACAATAGGAGGTACATCTGATATAACACATACCAAGTTGTACGTCATATCTATAATTTATTTGCAGGTACAGAAATAAACAGCTATAAATTCACAATTCATCAAAGCAATATGTACGTTAGTATTGATATAGACACATTATATACAGCCCCCAATATGTATTTGTATTCCATATACAGTTGTATGTAGACATATTCTTTTTATTGATTACAAGTGATTGAATTAAAGTATTTGGAAGTTGTGAAGCCTATATACTGTTATTCTCTTTTGAGAAGTGGACAGGCATATGCCTGTCCACTTCTCAAAAGAGAATTTTATACTGTTGCCGAATAATGAAGTGTAATTAATGCAGTTCATATGTTTACACTGTCACACTATGCATACTAGCTACATCTGTATCTATGTATAGTGTATCTGCCGTAGAAAAAGGTTGACAAAATTGAAAGCCTTTGTAATGATATTGTAATCCTTGGGGCAAGTCTGTCTGTCATTGTCTTTAAACAACAGAGTCCAACTTTTAATTAGCAGTTGAAATGGATGACGTGGATCTGAATTCTCCCAATGTGGAGATTAGTGACACTCACATCCACCCCTGGGACCTGATCCGCCATGGGCTCTCACAGGAACTGGACACTGACCAAGGTCTCTTCCAAGAAGTTTGCCAGCGTGCGGCTCAGGACCTCGGACCAGTCTTCATACAGAGTGTCAACAATGCTCACCAGTTCTTTGAAGCATTGCATAACAATTTAAGTAACGATGAAGTTCTGGTGCTGGACTATTTAATAGCTCTAGTGGAGTTAGTTAATCTACATAGCCACCAGGGAAGTCAACCTTTCAAGAATGTTTTACTCGAATATAAAGTGAAGTTAACAAAATATAGGGAGGACTGTGCCCGTATATCACGGTCCAAAGCCGAGGAGTTTATTGGGAGGACAAAGGACCTCCAAGATGTAGAGGAAAAACTGATTGGAAAAAAATATCTAGGTTTGAGTTGATTTTTCTAATGCTAGTAAGCATTGTTTATTTCCTGAATGTTATTGATACAGATGCAAAATTGACATAGAACTTAATCAAATTAAAAATCATTGCAATTTATGAATTGATAATTACAGGAGTTGCTATTTGTGGCCTTGGTGGAATGGGGAAAACCAGTCTTGCCACTCAAGTCTGTTATCAACTGCAGAATGCCACGAAAATCTGGCACATCAAATCCATAGACATGAGGTAAGTTATAGCTATAAAACACTGCCAAAAAGATCTTGCACATCAAAATCATTGATATGAGGTAAGTAATAATCACAGTTTATTGCATGCCACAAATATCTCAGAATCTGGCTCATAAAAATCTATAAACATGTGGTAAATTATAGCTACAGTTTGTACAAAGCAATTGCCAGGAAAGAATGGTAAATCAAAACCACAGAGATAGCTACAGAAATTTTGCATTCTAGGAGAAACTGGTACATGTAAATTGAAGACATATGTGATAAGCGATAGCTACAAAAAATTGAAGTAAATTATAGAGCTACAGAATGCAGCCAAAGAAAATTAGCATGATATTAATTACTGATAACTTTGGTTCTGGAGCCATTTCAATGGATTTTATGCTTCACATGATGCTCCAAAAATCATGAAACTGAATCTGCCTCCAAGTAATTAGTGGTAACATGTTGTTTATTACATGTGAAAGAGAAAAAATTCTTGATTTTTTTTCTGTAAGAGAGAAAGAAGACTTGATAGACTTGTTGAGGGACATGGTCGGTGAAATAGGCCTGGACTGTAACAGTACCGAACTGAATGACCTGTACTCAGAGCTTTGTAATGGACTCAAGGGCATTAAGAATAGTAAGTCTTTGAACTTGAAAGTACTTATTTAGTTTAATGAAGGAGATTTAGACTTTGTATGTAATCTCATATGCTGTATCTTTTGATAAAAGATGTGTTGGATATGGCAAACAAAGATTTACCGCTCATCTTGTTGAATACTAAACCACACATCATATATTGTGTGCACAATACAAATTGTGTATATATATTTTTTAATTTATCACAAAAAAACCCCCAAATATAGTGATTTAAAACAAAGTTAAGGGTATAAATAATATCTTCAGATGTTGATTTCAGGGACAATCTTTTTCATGGATAACCTGGACGATATGATGAAGACAGCAGAAAAGAAAGATAGGCTGCTGTATTTTCTAGAGCATTTCTGCAAAGACATAAAATCCATGGGGACAGAGGTATTCTACTCGGTCACGGTGTTCTGTGAAATATTCACATATTAAATGTGTAAAACTTGAAAGGGGATCACATATGCTTATTATGCAATTTCATGTATATTTTAAATGTGTAAAACTTGGAAGGGGATCATATATGCAATTTCAAATTCTAAGTGGCATTGCAAGATTTTTTTTTAGATCTATCTTTGCAATTGGTTAGTTGATCTTCATGCAATGATTTATTGATAATACTATTTCAAATGAGCTTACGATGTGTATTGGGTTATTGTATAGAGCTATCAATATCCACCAATTTTTGGGTCACCTGAGTAAACCACTGTCGTGTATCCGCGCCGGTAGTGACGCGTTTGGATAAAGTGAAAATGGCGGCTCAGTTTGTTTCTTGATAAGTTTTTGTGTTATTTAAGGCTTACATTGCTTACTTTAACATTTAAAAGATCGTCAAATCTATTTAAAAGCATATTAAATCTTCAAAGTTCTACGAAGTTTATGTTAAAATTATGTAAATAAGCAGTTTATGTCGATTAATTTTGAACAACGGAACAGGTTTGGATGACCTTGTTTTTCAAAATAGGAACGGTTTGGATACGCATCTGATACGGTTTGGATGTGGTAATATGTTGTTATCCCTAAAAAGAACAGAGGAGAGTACTAGAGTGTCAGGCTCGGCACGTTTATTTATTAGCAGGCACTCATATTATTCAGAATGCTCTGGATTACATAATTTCGGAAAGTAGAGTTATCTCCCATGAAACATTAAAAAATATAATGGGGTACCCGCAAACGGCCTTACAGTACTACAATGTGAGTGCAAACAGTTCTTTTAGTTATCCCATCGCAAAGGGGATATAGCATCGCTACTGTGCGATATATATGCCCTCACTGCAAATCATGCTTTCAATATTATGGAGATCGCCATGTGATAGACATAAGAAGTCACATTGTTTAAAACATAAACATACACGATTATAAATATTATTTCAGAATAACTAAAACTACACATCACATAGTCGATTGCCATAAAAGTAGTAGATAGTTGTCTGTTAAGGTGTTTATATGATGTATTGCTTTTTAGGTTAAAGAGGAAAACTTATTTTTACATTGTTATTGTGTTCCTCAAGTTTTAACACATATTTTCTTTATAATTTAAAATTAAAGAAAGTATTCTTTTGAGATGTTAGTAAAAAAAAAAATTGATATAACTATATATACATTTTCATTTTTTTTTCATGTGATAACACAAACGTATCAATTTTGTAAAACTATATTCAGTCCAATAAATTCAAATGACGTGTAATTGAGGTGCAAGTGGGGTTTGCTTATTTGTATTCAAATATTTAATCGTACAATTGCTGTGAATTAAATCAATATAAGTAATATGGAATCATTCTTTGGATACTGTGAGGTGATAATTTCACTTCGGACTTTATTAGATTTGACCACGCCCCGACCAAAATTATCAATTATATACTAAATATACCATTTTATCAGAAGAAAAAAAAAACATGCTTGTCTACAGAAATGAACTTAGACTAGAGTCATCCAGTTTTAATCCCCTTTGAACATGTGGAAGTATTTTGTTTTCATGACGTTTATGAAACTGTCGGACAGGAAAGAAAAATTCACCGTCTGTATATTAAGTTCTTTTGATCTTTTGCATGCTGTGTAATTGAATGGTCAACTATCTTTTAAAAAGATGTATCTTCGATTGCACACCGATAAAATGCAAACTGCTCCATTTATGTCTAAAATATAAAAAATGCTTTATCTTTAAATTATTCAAACCGTACCATTTGCACAATTTATATTTTAGCATCCAAACCGGAATAATTTAATTATCCAAACCGTACTACTTCTTTGGCAGGTGCATGAAGTTATTGCTATTTTTATACATATTAATGTATTGAAGAGATATTGAAATGATTTCATTTTGTTAGTGCAGTGTTTTAAATTAATTTTGGCTGCTTCAGATTTTTAGTAGGTGTTATATTATCTACGTTATCTCGAAATAGATCTTGGTTTTTGCGTTTAAATGACACGTTAACGATTGATATTCCTATAAAGAAGTCGTTATTATTTACGATGAACAAAAATAACGCACACTTTTTTCAACTGCAAAACCTTCAGAAAAATATGAATGATTATTACGATATTTTAATCAATATTTACCTCGTTGTCGATAGAAAAAAGGACAGAACACTCATTGTTTTTTAAGTGGATACGCCATTTTCACGTTATCCAAACATGTCACTACCGGCGCGGATACACGACAGTGGTAAACTCAGGTGACCTATTGCTATAGGTTTTCGTCCGTTGTCGTCCGATGTGGGTTAACAATTTAACATTTTTAAATTCTTCTTAAAAACTACAAGGCTAATTGTTACCATTTTTGGTGTGAGGCATCTCTATGGTTAGTGGAATCTAAATTGTGAAATACATGGCTCTACCACCCCCGGGGCACCACAAGTAGGGCCAAATAAAATTATGCAAAAAAAAATCCAAATTTTCAAAAATGTTCTTCTCTACTCCCACACATGTGAGGAAAAAATTGGTTGCATGGTTATGATGTCCATGAAGCCCTCTACCAAAATTGTGAAAATCATGGCCCTGGGGTCAGGGGCTCTAGGGTGGGGCCAATATGGCCAAATAGAAAAAATGTATTAATTCTTAGAAAATCTTCTTCACTACTCCCATATATATTTGTTATAAACTAAATGCATGATTATGATGTCCACGAAGCCCTCTACCAAAATTTTGAAATTTATGACCCCTGGGTCAGGGGTTCAGGCCCAGGGTTGGGCCAATATGGCCATATAGTAAAAATGTATTAAATCTTAGAAAATCTTCTTCTCTACTCCCATATATATTTGTTATAAACTAAATGCATGATTATGATGTCCATGAAGCCCTCTATCAAAATTGTGAAATTCATGGCCCCTGGGTCAGGGGTTCTGGCTTTAGGGTGGGGCCAATATGGCCATATAGTAAAAATGTATTAAGTCTTAAAAAACTCTTCTTCTTTACTCCCAAACATGTGGGCAAAAAACTGAATACATGGTTATGAGGTCCACCAACTCCTCTACCTAAATTGTAAAATTCATGACCCCTGGGTCAGGGGCTCAGGACATTGGGGGGGGGACAATATGGCAATGTAGTGTTAATGCAGATAATGTTTTAAAATTTTCTTCTCTATTCTCACACATCTGTATGAAAAACTGACTCCATTATTATGTTTACCAGGAAGTCCTCTTCTAAAATTTTAAATTTCATGTCCCCTTGAGTATGGGTTTTGACTCTAGGGCAGGGCCAAAATGGATGTATAGGTGTTAATGCATGTAATGTTTAGAAATTATGTTCTTTACACCCACACACCTGAAAAGAAAACTGAATTTATGATTGTGTGGACCAGATCTTTAATTTTTTGGCCAAAATTATAGGTTTCATAATAGTTCTTTTTGAAAGATTTCAGGCAGGGAGGTGGTCGTCATTACAAATTATAATTTTTCTACTCCAGAATGAAACCAAATGAAATTAATATATGAGACTCCTCGACAAGTTTGTGTATGGGTTATTTGCTACTCAGGTGACCGTTAAGGCCTATTGGCCTCTTGTTTAGAAGTACCCCCCATATCTCCTCTTTTTTCAGCTAAAATCAAATTACAATCGGTTATGATCCCTTGTTGATTATTAGACAGAGATTTGATGTGCTCATATTGACAAGTTTAATGACTTATGTTTTAGAAAATTTTAGTAAAGGCAGACAGAAAAACAGTTCTGAATATGTAAAATATAATCACTGATTTTTAAATTTTGGTTGGACTGGTAGGTTCGTATATTGGTGACTCTACGACAAAAACTAGTTCCCGAGGATAAACTACGCACAACTGCCAGTCAAAAAATATCTCGAGGTGCCGAGAGGCTTAGTGGTCTGATGTTTGAGGTAGAACTCTCCAAGTTAAAACTGCTGGACGGCGTGAACCTGTTCAAAGCCTGCTGTAGGAGACCATTCACGGTTAGTCTGTTTTTATCATCAAGAATATTGTTATTTTTTAACATATACAGTATTTTTGTTTTTCAATGTTTTTAACTCAATCTGTTATATTGTTCAATCTTTAAAGCTTATCTGCTATATTATTTGTACTATTAATATGGGTTTTTTTAAAGAATTTATTTTTCACTGCCTTTCCAATTTTTTGATATGTGCAGATGTTAAGGTTTGTGTGTAGTATTTTTTAATTTAGACCTATTTTGTATTGAAGTGAAGTAAAGTTAGTCAGTTGGGTGGCTAGCATTGCTTAGGTGACTTCCATTAAATTAGAAATGCTTCTTTGAATATGAGTTGATATTTTAAAGAAAATTTGGAGCACATGGCTCAGTGGTCAAGGTGATTGACCAGTAACCCAAAGGTTGCTGATTCAGGTGATGTGGTGTGTTCACTGTGCCGTACCCTTAGACAAGACACTTTCTCTTCATTGTCTCAGTCCACACAGCTGAAATTAGGTACTTGGTTACACTGGGAGTTAACCTGTGATGAACTTGTGTCTTATTCAGGAGAAGTCAATGACTCTATTGAGCATCACAAAAAACATAATAAGTTCTGGCCTAGCTTGGAGAAGGATTTTTAAACTTTTAAAGAAACATTTTGATTGAAAATTTATAAACTCTCAAAAGGTAAATTATCTACAGCCCACAGATGTAGAACCTTTTTTCCCATGTACAATTCCAAATTATGAAATTCAAGCAGTGGTTACCATTACAAAAATAGGCCTTGTACACCCCCAAACAAAAACCCTGCATCATAAGAATTATTATTTTAATATTACAAATTTCTGTTCCAGCCTGCTCCAGATAACGAGGTATGTCAGAACATTGTAAACTTGTGCGGAGGAAGTCCTCTAGCCATTAAATCTGTGGGGGCAGCTGTCAGGAGTGGAAAGGTTATTGCAGAAATGTTGGCCAAAAAACTAGAGGATCTCCCAGATCTCGACGTAGAGAGCAATTGTCTCGCCCAGACTTTTGATACTCTGGATAAATCAAAGCAACACCTACTGGTTAAACTGCATGTATTTGGAACAGCTAAATTTGATTTGGCATTTGCAGCCTTTGTTTTAGGTGAAAAAAGTATGGATGAAGAAACACCGATTGTTTTTGGAACTAGTCTCAACATGATTTACTTGAAGAGTCGACATTTTGTGGAAGTTGACGACCTGCAGAAAGAAGAGACGGATGACATAAAAACAACATCTAAAAGTGCAAAGTTTTCATTACATCCACTAGTTCACAAGTTTCTCCTCAAAATTGCTAATCAGGTAGAATTTGAAGAGCCAGTAAATGAAGCCAAATCTTTATTTGTTGCATATGTAGAAAAGAAAACCAACAAAATTTTTGAATACTTTGAGAAAAACTGTGTAAAAGCATGGAAAGAATTGAAAGATTTTAAGGTTCACTTAAAGACTTACTATGAACTGATTCAGAAAAGTTCTCCAGAGTTTTGGAACAAAGGGTCACGCACAGTTTTGACGTGCAAAAGAGTATCAGAAGTTGCAGACCTATTTCTGGAGGACTATTACAAGTTTAGATTACTACAAAAGTGTATTGAGCTTTCAAAGGGAGATGAAAGAAAATTCTTGGAAACTGCTCTTTGGCAAATACATCTTGGTAAGAAATTTTTTGAAAGTGATAGAAATGAAATAGCAGGAGAGGTTTTAAATTGTGTACTAAATGAGACTCTACAGAATATATCCCCTGACTTAAGCTCTGACGAATTGGGTCAACTGGTTGAGGTGGCAGGAGCAGCGTTTTATCTGGCTGGAAAACTATGTATTCAAGACAGAAAATACGTTGAAGCAATGCATTATTTGGAAGACACAAAACAACTTTGGAGCAACAAGGTAGAAAAAGCTGTAAGGAGAAAATACAAGATTGATCTGGCTCTGGTGTATAATTCCCTAGGGAAAGTCTATGCCAATATGACTCCTCAAAACCTCCAAAAATCCAAATACAACCATCTAAAGGCATTTTTGTTTGCATACAGAATATCAGATAATTTTAACAACATAGATATTCCTTTGTACATCCAGAATATTGGAAGATGTTCATACCGGGAAGGTCTAGAACTTGAGAAACTTAATAAAAAAGAGCAAGCGAACCAGAGCTTTCGGGATGCTGAAACCTATTTCCGCCATGCTATGAAACTTTTCGAGCATTTCAAGATGGAGAAGTTTGACAGCTATGCCGAGGTTTTGAGGTCTCTTGCTTATGTGGAAATGAAGTTAAGGCAGATGGGGCTGGCAGAAGACAACATTTCAAAATGTTATGAGCTTCGAAAGAAGATCATGTCCCCACCACATGAAGCCATCACACTGACGGTGCATGATGTGGCCACGGTGAGGATCGAGAGAGCAATCTACTTGTACTGGGACTACTTTGAAAATAAAAGAGGAGATGAATGTAAGAAACCAGAAACAATTGGATTTTAAGAGGCTGGTGGTCATTAAATTACAAATCAGATTAAACATTAATTTTAGAAATAGTTCTTTTAGATATAAATTATTATTTAAGAAATAAATCCAAATCTTTAAGCCCTGAATTTATATTAAGTCTAAAAATAGCCAAAACCATCAGCCAAATCTTGATTTAAATTGTTTTAATAAAAGAAAAAAGTAAAAATTATTTGCTGGAACAATCTTAATGAACACTTGAATAAAGAATCCATGAAGTACTGTTAAAGAATGATAAGCTATAATTGCCTTTGAATATAATAACATTGGACATCATTAAAAAAATCAAATGACAATGTGGGAACAAATTAATTGAACTGCATGTAGTAATGTCTTAACTTCGTTTTTTTGATGATTTCAGATGCTTCTATTAACAAGTTGTATGAAGCGATTGCTGACTATGAACATTTGATGCACCTCACCAAGTTAGGGGGCCTGCCCAGGAACCACCCCGAGTATCCCAGTATGAAGAGGTCCCACCTCTGGGCTCTGACACAAGTCAAAGAAACCAAGAAGATAGAAAAGGCCATCCAATTCTATAAGGTAACCAAAAAGATTGATATAGCCAATCAACTTTTTTGCCCTTGATATGATAGCCTTAAGGCCAAGATCTTGTAAATAGAGACATTGAGATTTCAAACGTGTACGGGTATGTGTACGTGAACTAGGGGAATCACCTAAATTTTTTGCGTATTACGTCATCAGTTTTTGTGACGACATGGTTTCTGCACGTTCTCTAAACTTGTAGAGTGTCGTTTATACGTAAGTACAAATATGTAGCTTTATACAACAAATAAAATCTTATTGATGAGTGAATGTATTCTTGTAATACATTATATAGATTTTTAAACTTCATTTGCATGAAAGTTGATAAGAAATTTTTCATTTAATTTGGAATTAACTAAATAAATTCATGTCACAAAACTGCGTCAATTTACGTACACTATATGCTACGTATATCCTACAAGTTAAGAAATCTCAACTGATAAATTACAAAAACGTGTACGTGTAGTTTTAACACACATATGCGTACCCGTACACGTTTTAATTCTCAACCTCTCTAATGATTCCAGAGTGTCTTTTTGATGAGAGAAAAAATTTCCCGTTCTTTTCGGCTTTAAAGGAATTATGTAGAAAATGAAACAGTTTCTTGACATTCTTAATCAAATCATGAAAAAAGTAATCGCGATACCTATATTCAATTTTAAATCATTTTAAGAGGAGGTCAAAAGCTTGTTTGATGCCGTTTTTGGTGAGACTCTAGGCATTCTAGATATATTCAGTTAGTAAAAATATGGACAAAACTCTGAGATTTGCTACTTATTTCCTTCATATTCTGTAAAAATGGCAGTTCAAAACCTGATCTTTCATTGTGTTTAACAAAAATTTAAGCCCCGGTACACCTCATGAAAAAAGCTATTATTATGAAGCATCTTAGAAAAAATTTATATCTTGAATTTCATAAACATTGAGGCACCTTTCATTTACTAGATCTTGACCTTAAATTGTTACAACAGAGAGGGGATAATTTATGGTTAATAGGATAACCAGTTGTTTGTTCTTTAATGCCTCTTAGTTTATATTTCAATTTAGTTGTGAGGAATTATGATAAATATTTCATTTTTTAATTGTTGTTATTTTCTCTTTATTACTATAGAATGAATGGATTACAGGATATCTCGGATGAAATATTTCATCACATATTTATTTGTAATGTTACTATGTTCAAGGATATCTTTGATTAATCGTTCGTTGTCAGTGCTTCATTGTTGATAATTCAGTCTTGTTACCACAGTGTAGGAGGATATCTGATTAATTGTTTATTGTCAATTCTTCATTGTTGATATCTCATTCCTGTTACTACAGTGTAGGACGATATCTTTTATTAATCGTTTGTTGTTAGTGCTTCATTGTTGATATCTCATTCCTGTTACTACAGTGTAGGACGATATCTTTTATTAATCGTTTGTTGTTAGTGCTTCATTGTTGATATCTTAGTCTTGTTACTTCAGTGTAGGAGGATATCTTTGATTAATCGTTTGTTGTCAATTCTTCATTGTTGATATCTCATTCCTGTTACTACAGTGTAGGACGATATCTTTTATTAATCGTTTGTTGTTAGTGCTTCATTGTTGATATCTCAGTCTTGTTACTAGTGTTAGAAGATATTTTTGATAAAATTCTTGTCAGTATCATTGTTGATATCTCAGTCTTGTTACTACAGTGTTAGAAGATATCTGATGAATTATTTGTTGTTAGTATTTCATTGTTTATATCACATTCTAATGTGTTCAGTATAAGAAGATATCTCTGATGATATATTGGTTTTATAGTGTTACAGTGTTATAACTCTTACCTTGAAATTGGTATCTCAGTCTTTGAGACCATTGGCAACAACAATTTTAAAACAATAATGATAAATCATGGGTTTAGAAATGGTCCCTCAAGATGAATATACTAGTAAAATCTTGACTGTATATTGGTCCAGTGTTTATGATTATTCATTTATGTCATTAACAATTTACAAAATTGACCAAATACCTTTAATTTATTTTTTTTTCTTACAAAATTCAATCAGAAATTATAATTGTTTAAGTTAAATGTAAAAATTTGTGTATACAATACCGGACCATCAAAATAATATCGTTTCTAGCAAAACTCTAACATAAAACATTGAGCGCTGTAGATGGATGGATTCATATCTATACTACTATATTAAAATAATAGACTCGAATTTTTGGGCTTTAATACCGATAAATCGGAAAAGTACTGTCTTTTTTTCATATATTTTAAACATCATTGGCACTTGAAAATTACCAATTTGTTTTTATTTTTTTTCAACTATGCTTCGCTAATTAATAATCAACGAAAACTCCTCAAAAAATCCCGGAAATCACCTAGATTTTTTGGATTTTACAATCTTGCGCGTGCGCATTACATTCACGCTAACGGGATCTTTAGTTTATGTTTCCACAATATCATATTTGCATGAATAAACTCAGAAACGATAATACAAGTAAGTGTAAATTTTTATTGGAAATTTGCTATATAATCTGTTCATATATGTTTATGATTTCTTATGAGAGAAATTATAAAATAACAAATATAAATATCAACTTAGTACATGGACTTACTTTTGTCTTCGTGATAGCAAAAAAAATATTGATTCCATGCAAAAAGTTCACATGATATTTCTTAGGAGAGTGAAGATGTTTTATTGTTAAAATGATAAATGTCTTTCAGACCCGGTTTAACGATAGAATGCGTTCCGTGTATCTTCTCTGTGGCAAAGAATTAAAATACGTGTACGTTGGCGAAAAGTGTTGAATTCTTCCATTATATGGATTAAATTTTTAGCTGAAATGTATTTACAGTCTCAAAGGGTTTTTTTTTTAATTATTAATTTGACTGTTATCTTCAATGCAACTTCATTAATTTTCTCAAAAATTGTTTCGCAGCGATTCTGCAATTTTCTGCTACATTACGGGTATTTATATGGGAGCATTCTAACTGTGGTGAGGGCCTCTCTAGAGACACAGTTTGATTATTCTAACTAAGGAAAGTGTAGTGGATTTCGTAGTATTATTGTAGACTTATAGCTTTGTTATGTAAATGTCAACAATACGGTGTGTGACTGTGGATGTAATTATTTCGTAAATGTCCAATATGCAATGTCAACCCATGCACGCACGGGTCAAAGTCTAGTAACAACTAAAAGCATTAACTATTTCAGAGCTATCCGTAAAATAATATTTCAATTTAGTATTCCACAGTATTAACATACGGGGCTAACTTTAAGGGATGGTTTGTTTTCTTTTTTTAAAGGAGGGGGAGGGGGTATCTTTGTAGTCCACAGGGTATATTGGATAACCGAAAATTATATTTTGTATAAAATTTTGAAAGTGCTTTAAATTTGTTTTTCCTTTGTGATTTTTGAGGTTTCCTAATAAGAGACATGCTTTAGTATTTAATACATATCAATACGAGAAATCTTGTGTGCATCTCGGAATAGTTCCTTATTAACAATGTAAAGACATAAAATCTTGTTGTTCACGCACAGGACTTCGAGAGTGGAAAATTTGAAGAAAAGAGGAAACAGAAGAGAAGTAAGAAAGAGACCACGCGGTTTTTCTACACATACGATCAGTTGCAGACCATGCTAGCAGCAGGTGCTTTTGAGGGAGCAACCGTTTCTGCGTGTTCCTCGTCAGAAAGTTCCTCCGATTCCGATGACAATGTTCCGGAAAGTCCCAAACCTCCTCTGGTAACAGATACTCCTGTAACAGAAGATTTCGTTTTACGCAAAACTAGGCTGAATTTTAACTACGTCTTCAGGCAGTGTCCAGAGAAAGAGAAAGCTCGATATGGAGACACAAGCAGCGATGATTATTTCATCGAAGAAAATTTCGAAGGCGTAAACATTCTGGACAATTTCAACGCTTGCGAGAACCTCTTCGATCAAGTTCAGAAAATGGAGTGCGATAGTGATGACGATGAAATCGATGAACTCGCTAGTGGAGGGTCAAGTAAGGGAATTTTACTGTTATAGTTACGGTATAGAGATGATATATATTTAGATAAAAGATTATTTCCAGCAAATGGCAAATACTAGTAAGTTTTTCCAGTTGTCACGACTTCTTTATTTTAAAAAGTTGAATTTTCCGACAACCGTTTACCTCAAAATAAATACTTTATAATTATTCTATTTTTTTTTAAAGTTAATAAATTTAGTTATATTTCTAGAAGGATACGTGTAAAACAAACCATTTGTTACCAATCTCTTTATTAAGATATAGTTGTGGATTCAGTCAGCTAGTTCTAAATGAAACGATCCTTGCCGAACGTCCTCGCAAATTAATGTTTGTTTACCGGTATATTATAAAGAGTTTCTGGATTTGAAATTGCTGAGAGTTGTTGATTAAAAAAAAACTTCTCCTTTTTGATCAGATTCCTATTCAAATTAAAATGGCATATCGATCGATTTTTTAAAAAAAAAAGAATGAGGGTCGTTTTCCCCCATATTATCAGGCACGGACGTTTTGGCCGATTTCGCTTGTAAAAAGAAATTCAGGGCAGCATTTTACAAAGTTATTTACGGCAAAGGCGTAAATATTTTCAGTCCCATTGAATGAACTTTAACGAAAAAAAAAAATATAAAACTATATATTTACAACTATTTCTGTCAACAAAACATTGATTAGTTTGTGTTAAATAAGCAGACAACAATTTCGTCGCAAGTCGTAAGGTTATGTAAAACGCTGCCAAAGAAGTATAGGACACCTCCATATTGTGACGTACTTTCGTCTAAAATAACCACTATCTTGTTGCAGTGAGACAGCTAGAGAGAAGAACCAGCGATATTTCCGTATCTTCACAGAGCTCTTTAGAGGAAGATGACCTGGAAGACAGAAGGAAGCGCTTTGCGCGCAAAGGATCACGTGAGAGTTCGCTGCAGAACTTCCTGGAAGACAGGCTGCTGGAGTCGAAGTTCATCACTAAGGGTAGACACTCGTCCTCGTCTTCCATATCCATAGAGGTCAGCATGGATGAAGATTCAACATTTGTAGAGGTAGAAAGAAACCCGGCCCTGGTGAGTTTGAAGAAGTTCATATATGATCGGTTTGCAGCGAGAGACCAACAGGATTCAAAGAAATCGCAGCAGGAGATCAAGCAGAAGAGATCGAGGATGCAGCAGCAGCATGCGACCATAACTGAGGAACCAGCAGGTAGGGGTTGCAAACGAAACAGGCTTTTTTTTTTTTTTAAAAACTAGCTTTGCAACTGTAGCTGACACGTATATTTGCAAAGCAAAGTTCGTTGTAAGAAACCAAAGTACAGTGTCCAATACTAGTACCCGTTCTTAGTAGTCAGTAATAGGGTAGGCAAAATTGAACGTGGTTTTAAGAGGATAAACATGTTGGCCACGTTTCAGTGCTAAAATTTTGCAATTTTCAACACAAGATAAGTTTTTTTTTCTATGTGTAACATATTGCCTTGAGTTCATTAAATATAAAAAATACACAATTTTTATACAAACCAGAAATCATTATTGTGTCTCCATACGTTTATCATTTTCTGGCAGACCGTTAACATTTGGCTTTTCTTTTCACTGCCACTTATTCATGCTTTGAAATATTTTCTTTTCAGGTCTAACTGATCCAGCGGAATCTAAAGCAACTGTTAAGCGAAAGAAATGATTGTGGTTGAAGAAGTAGAATTTAAAAGTTAATTTTCAATTAATTTCTGAAACTTATTAGAATTCATAGCTCTCTTGAGACTGACAGCAGACACCTAGCATCATTTATGAAAAAAAAAACAAGGAAACGGGAGTAGCGCATTATAACATTAACTTCCAATTCACTCTTCATTTATTTTACATTGCCCCAAAAAGGGGGCGGGGCGACTTTATAAAAATTAACTTTTCTATAGGTATGTAAATTTTAGAAAATATTTGCTGCGACAACTAGCACCCGCTCCCGTCAAAATTACGCCAACAACAACATGAACAAGAGTACCGGAAGACTCGGACGTGTGAACAAACTTGGTGATGCAGAAATTTAGTTTTTCGGCAGTCCTTTTTCTCATCTTTCGGTCTTACTGCATTTTCAACATTTTTCCGTTCATGTTGATTGCATCACAGTCTCTGTACATAATCTTGGTGCAGTTTGTACAGTCTTCTGTACACGACTGCGTCTATATCTTAGTGCAGTTTGTACAGCCTTCTGTACATGACTGCGTCAGTATCTTGGTGCAGTTTGTACAGTCTTCTGTATGTGATGATTTTGTCTACAGATGTTGTATACTGCGTGTATTTAGTCATTACAGTATCAGTATTAATACCTTAAAATATCCTTGTCCTTGTCAATGAACTGGGCCAGACAAAAGTCTTCATCGTCAGTCTCTGTACATGTATGCATTAGTCATGATTATTTTTCGAAAGTCCAATTTTCCAATCATATAGAATGAACTACTCTTCTAATAGATTCTGTAAATAACCATTTTATCAGAAAATCAATTTGTGGTACTATACTTTAACGTACACCAGACAATTTCTAGCTGGCCCAATTCAAACTTTTCCCGATGTGCCTTATTACTTATTCCCTCTTCTGTACTGAAACTGACCTGTAAACAGGAAGGCAAGTCCAAGAGCTGTCCGATACTGCTGCCTAATCATTTTTCTGCTTTTAAATTAGATATCATTGAAGTGATTAAAAACACACCAGTTTAATTTGCAAGACATTATTTATTCAATGATACAAAAACACGTGAAGGGAAACAAAGAGTAGTGTTTCTCTTGCACAGCTGCAGGCAGCCTCTTACATTGGCACCAAACACTGTAAAAAAATATATTTCATTACATTCCAAATTTGCTATCAGCTAATGATGATTCTAATCTTTAATGTTAAGAACATTCCATAATAACTATTGTTTGAAATGCAGTAAAAGATTAACTAGAACAGGTTTTGAATTTGTTTTTTTATATGTAGATGGTTTTCCTATGCTTTCTCTTCCAGCTTGTTACTTGTGTAAATATTTTATGAGTTTTTACTTCTTTAAAAAGTGTTCATTAATCAGGTTATTTTAACTGTTTATGATACGATACAATTTTTACTTTGTTTTTACGAAATATTTACTTATATTGCATTTATATGAAGGTTGTTGTTTTTAATTCTCAAGTGCTTATTAGTTCATTCTTGCAAAATATTTACTCATGCATTTTTAAGAAGGTGATTGGTATTTTCAATTTATAAAATGTTAACTTTGAGTTTAATTATATTTCATTTGACTTTACAACCTTGATATTGTAAGAACGGGTTTTCTGTTGTTGTTGATTTGGCATGTATATCTGTATCTCAAGCTATACAGTGTACTTTTGTATGTGAAAAGAAGTAAAACAAACATGATTTTTGTTAAAATTAGAAGAAATGACCTTAATTCTATCGAGAAATGCCAAATGGAATGTGCATTTTACTAGTATTCCCAGTAAGACAAACTTTCGCACTTGATGACTTGTAGAGGCAAGCTTTTGGGAGTTGATACTGGGCGCTTTGTTAAATATATTATTCCATATTTGCTCAAGATATACATTTTATGGTATTATGCACAACATGAGTAAATATATATTATATGATTTACATTATGTTTGGTACAATGTCTGGTATGTAATAAAGACACAGTAGTACGGCAGAAAAAAATTATGAAATACCATTGCTGTTATTAAAGCTAATTGAAGATATTTCCCCAGATTACATTATTCTTAATAATTTTGGACACTTAATAATTGTATAACTTTATAAACAGAGGATTTTCCCCAATAATTTTTTCTTAATATATTTGAATCGGAATTCTTTATATTCAGGACAAGTTTGCAAAGATGATTTTCTTTTGTAACATTTGTGTGCCGACCACTTTCAATACCAAGGTTTTGTGATATAGGACGTGCTTGCTTTATATACATGCTTATTTTACATACTCACTTCTTGTGTTTTATTTGGAGACCCTTCACTATTTTTGTCAATAAAAAATCTCGCACAAAAGTCTATTGTGTTTTTCAACGTAGAGATGTCCATAGCGGGAGTGTCTGTTGGTAAGGCGTTATCCTACAGACAATAGGATCGAATCTCCAGGTGTTAGGAGTGTCCGTTGGTCAGGTGTTATCCTACAGACGATAGGATCGAATCTCCAGGTGTTAGGAGTGTCCGTTGGTAAGGCGTTATCCTACAGACGATAGGATCGAATCTCCAGGTGTTAGGAGTGTCCGTTGGTAAGGCGTTATCCTACAGACAATAGGATCGAATCTCCAGGTGTTAGGAGTGTCAGTTGGTCAGATGTTATCCTACAGACGATAGGATCGAATCTCCAGGTGTAAGGAGTGTCCGTTGGTAAGGCGTTATCCTACAGACGATAGGATCGAATCTCCAGGTGTAAAGAGTTTCCGTTGGTAAGGCGTTATCCTACAGACGATAGGATCAAATCTCCAGGTGTTAGGGTTGTCCGTTGGTCAGGTGTTATCCTACAGACGATAGGATCGAATCTCCAGGTGTTAGGAGTGTCCGTTGGTAAGGCGTTATCCTACAGACGATAGGATCGAATCTCCAGGTGTTAGGAGTGTCCGTTGGTAAAGCGTTATCCTACAGACAATAGGATCGAATCTCCAGGTGTTAGGAGTGTCCGTTGGTCAGGTGTTATCCTACAGACGATAGGATCGAATCTCCAGGTGTAAGGAGTGTCCGTTGGTAAGGCGTTATCCTACAGACGATAGGATCGAATCTCCAGGTGTAAAGAGTTTCCGTTGGTAAGGCGTTATCCTACAGACGATAGGATCGAATCCCCAGGTGTAAGGAGTGTCCGTTGGTAAGGCGTTATCCTACAGACGATAGGATCGAATCTCCAGGTGTTCGGAATGTACTCCTACAGACGATAGGATCGAATCTCCAGGTGTTAGGAGTGTCCGTTGGTCAGGTATTATCCTACAGACGATAGGACCAAATCTCCAAGTGTTAGGAGGTTCACATCTCCAGTGCAAACACGTCACTCTTAAACCAAGAGAAACAAGATTATTATATCATGTAAATTTTTAGATGGGCTATTTTCGCTGCTAATTGTTGCTATATCCCTTATAAATGAAATCTGCAGAATTTGAATTGCGGCAGACTTTTTAAAATAGTTTCCTTTAATCAAAGACTTAGCTTGCCAATAGACGAGTGCTTGGCTCAGGGAACGGTTTGTACGGATGACAACAGAATCTGGTTCTTGTTGTATCAGTCAGACGATCCGTGAAGAACAACTGTAAAATCAGCCACCGTAAGCCAGGCCCTGGAGAAATAAAAACATTCATTACGACAAAATTTAAAATACCCAAATAATTTATTTCTTAATGACGCAATAGATAGTAACTCAAATATGTAATTCAAAGTCTCTCATTACACAGCAAAAGACAATATCCTTTACTTTCTATGGTTTTGTTTTTGAATCGTCAATTTTTGTCATATGACACTGTTTAATAATTTCCAAACGCAGCTTACAAGACAAATTTGTACATGATGTGAAAACTTAAATTGAGATTAACGTGAGTTTCCTATTAACTCTTTATCACTGAAATATTGTTTTAATATAGTTCAAAAAAATTATTCAAAAACATACACATTGTTAAATTTCCTTTGTGCAAATATAAACTGTGGAAATATTCTTTTCAGGACCCTCTATCTTTAAATTATTTTCTGTTTTAATTAAATCTCCCTCGATTATAAGTGCACATTTTGCATTTATGCCATTCATTTTAACAAAAGGTACAGTTGGGATAACTGTTCACAGACAAAGTACCGATGAAAAGAAATCGCATTTGCTAAGTGAAATGAGGTGGGGATGAAATATAAAGTATATTACTTTTGTAAAGTTTTGAATAAATTCACTTTAATTGATTAAAGATGATGTCATACCCTGATCATTTTAGTACTTTATTTGATAATCAAACATTTTTAAAAAGGGTAAATAACTCTTGTTGCGAGAAATCAGAACTTTTTAGTAAGTCATGTAAAGAGGAACCATGAGTTATGAGCGAATGTCTGACATCATTTCTGACCTCTCGTACATAGCAGAAGCCACCCCCCCCCCCACCCCCCAACATTATTATGAATTTTTAAGCGAAATGAAATTCATTCAGAAATTATGATCCGACTTCATAGAGTAAAGAGTATAATATGAACTATTCATTAAGGGTTCAGATGAAGGACCAGATACCCTTGGGTAGCAATGATGTATTTATCCAGTTCACGTTTTTCAGTAGCTCACAGCATTTGTTGCATCACAACTTTAACATACATTATGAAGGTTAAGAAATCATAATTTCTTCAATATTCTGTTTCAGAACTTAATCACATTATATCATAAACAAATAGATGGAGCACGTGCACTTTAGTGTTCAGTGTTTCAAATAAAATAAAACTTATTATTCATATTATTATAGAATTAAACATCCGGGTCATCAGTGATGATAACAAAACATTTACTGTACTTGGAACTATTGTCTCATTCACAAACTTGAAAATGTCGGTTGCTTCTCATAGAGTAACGTGCGACTAGTTCATTTGAGTACACTAAAATTAACCACTTATGCAGATCCAATAGATGTCAATTATCAACATCAAGGATTCCACAATACTGGTGCTGCTTTCTATGGCCTCCTTATTTTGTAAAAAAACAGGATTTAAATTTTATTAACGATAACTCATCTCAAACATACAGAGGCAAATATGCTTCATCTCTTGCATAAGTTACAGTTCATGTCGAAGTGGTGGCATTGGTCGAAAGAGTTCTTTCGAGCTATCATTTTGCATTGTTTACTAGATTTTCTTATTAACCTTAATTCCAATTGAGCGCACACCCGCTAACGCGTTCGTTCTCATGATAAAACGAAAATCCTGATACATTCTTGCACATAAAATATTATAAATAGCAAGGTGGGTGGTCAACAATTTACCCATCAGGTATGTCTTAAACGTTTAAATATAATATCTTTGGTAATAAAGTATTGTTTTAAAAAAAGAACAAGTCTAGATTGTTTTGCTTTGAAATTTGAATAATTGTTGGGTTTTTTTTTTATATCTTTACAGAGAGCTATTCATCTATAGTTAATAGAGCCTTAAATGGTTATGACCATCCATAATTCTTTATGACTTGCTAAAAATGTATAAGGAAAAACCTTAGAACTACGAAATTCATATAGTAGAGTGTATTTCTTCAGTTATTGCTTAAAAATACCCAAATGGTGCAATAAAAACACTTTCCTTACCATAATATGCTTATAGAAAGTAAGTGCAAAAATGTGTTCAAATAGTATGATAGTAATATTCAAAGGAAACTTTGTTTGACAGGATATGCTATTTCATATCCATAATTGATGGAATTTATATGTGCCATTTTTGAAACTATATTTAAAATTTGTTAAGACATGTTCACTCAGACATGTTCCTTGTGATTATCTTTAGCTTTCATAGATTCTGGTAAAAGAAGGTATGTGAAACTTTCGTGTTCCAAAGAAAATATCAGATAAACTATGTACAACAACTATCAGCATCCGCGTTTACTTTAAAAAGAGGCTCCCCAGCAAATTCTATGTAAAGATGACATTATTATCTGTAATGATGTTCCAATTTGATAAATCGAAAATGTAAGAAGTTAACAGTTACCAAGAGATAACCAAAAAAATTATCAACAGTTTACCATCTTTTAGCTCAAATGATTTATATGGTATGGCTGGTCATTGGAAAATAAAACCGCACTTTAAAACAAAACAAGCAATAAGCAGAGTGTTAGGCTGCATGATAAAAATTAAAAAAACCGAATATGTCTTACTTCAATGCTAGAAATCAAGTTACAAGCCAGATACAGAGGAATGAAGTCGTTGTTATGTAAAAAAAAAAAAAAAAAAAAGCTCGAGTCTTATTTTTGTTTTTAAATGATTCATAGTAAAGAAATTGCCATTCTTTGGCAAAATAACGTATGGCAAATGAAATAAACTTAAATGTGTTCATAAATAATGTTATCAACATAATAAAGAAGCATAGATTGAAACTTATACCAATATAACCCAGTCATATAAACAAATAACATGACTCGAACTTTTTTTTTTGCAGATAAACGAATTGTAACTCGCTTGAACTCGATATTATACTTTCAAATTTTGACAAAGCATTAAAAACATCCATATTGATCATTCCAGAAAATATTGAGATTAAATTGTGTCAAAGTCCCTTTAATTTCTCGATATTTATCGACATACCCAAGGGTTTAAATGTTCATTCAAAAGGATATTTTTTGGGGGCCCAAAGTTTTCTCTTTTGAAACACCCCTTTAGCTTCTCAGGTTTCGATACATGGCTAAAAATAAAGAAGTCTATAGGAATTTTGCATTGCAACATTCATGAAAGTATTCTCGAAGGCCCATGAGTCGTTAGGTCAAACGGCGTGAATTTCTTTATTGAAACGAAAGTAGAAGTTGCCTAGTAAACTGTTGTTTACACGGGTGACAGGGGCGCGCTTGATTTTACCAAAAGGCGTACACCGTGTACACTTTTGTAAATCAAGTGCAAAGATGTAGCGTTTAGTTTCTACACCGGGCCGAGTCAGGGGCATGTGTTGTTGGGTGTAGCACTGAAACCAATATGGCGGACGATTGTTATGATGGAAACTTGGAAAATGATTTTAAGTAATGTTAAACGGATTAGAAGCCGCATAAAAGTTGTCTTTTGTATAAAAGCAATTAAATTTGAAATGTGTGTTTATTTCATTGCATTTATATCACAAAAAACCTATTAACTGTCGCAGAACAGCAGATTCTTGGTTAAAACTGCACCCTTTTCCGTCATATTTATTCTTAACTTCCCTACACCATGTACACTACACCATTGAAGTGGACTTGATTTACAATACAAAATTTTTACACCGGTGTATACCGGTGTACATCAAGTTAAGCTTAATCAAGCGCGCCCTACGTCTCTCAGGTAACTATATTAAAGCAACACTGTTAAACTTTTTTACCTTTATACATGTATGAAATGCATTAGTACATTATAAAACTGAACGTCTGCAAATTTCATGACGGCGTAACATTTAAAGCTGAAGTATCTATGTTGACATTCATTTCATCCGCAATTTCTCTGACACCGTTTTTACTCTGTTCTACCTCACCATGTTTATAATGGATAAAATCTTGGATGTTGTGAAGTGTATATATAGCTGTTGCTGAATAATGAAGTGTAATTAAATGCACATGCTGTACACAGGCACACTTTATAAAAGTAAATGAACACAATCTTGAATATTCTTTCATATATTAATATGAAATTGAATAATGCAATTATTACCAATTGTAATTCACGGTGTTTCTGTCAATTAAATAATTGTGTATTACAATATGCAGAGGGACTTGAAATTAAATATTATTCTCTTTAGAAATAAAATTTTCCTTGTAATAACGATATATGATAATGATTGTAAAACAAGGAAATATTAAGCATAAATAAGAGAAAAGTTTAAAATGCCAAGTGCATATTACACTGTCGTGTATCCGTGCCGGTAGTGACATGTTTGGATAACGTGAAAATGGCGTATCCACTTCAAAAACAATGAGTGTTGTATCCTTTTTTCTATCGACAACGAGGTAAATATTAATTTAAATATCGTAATAATCATTCATATTTTTCTGAAGGTTTTGCAGTTGAAAAAAGTGTGCGTTATTTTTGTTCATCGTTAATAATAACGACTTCTTTATAGGAATATCAATCGTTAACGTGTCATTTAAACGCAAAAACCAAGATCTATTTCGAGGTAACGTAGATAATATAACACCTACTAAAAATCTGAAGCAGCCAAAATTAATTTAAAACACTACACTAACAAAATGAAATCATTTCGATATCTTTTTAATACATTAATATGTATAAAAAAAGCAATAACTTCATGCACCTGCCAAAGAAGTAGTACGGTTTGGATAATTAAATTATTCCGGTTTGGATGCTAAAATATAAATTGTGCAAATGGTACGGTTTGAATAATTTAAAGATATAGCATTTTTTTATATTTTAGACATACATGGAGCAGTTTGCATTTTATCGGTGTGCAATCGAAGATACATCTTTTTAAAAGATAGTTGACCATTCAATTACACAGCCTGCAATCGATCAAAAGAACTTAATATGCAGACGGTGAATTTTTCTTTCCTGTCCGACAGTTTCATAAACGTCATGAAAACAAAATACTTCCACATGCATGTTCGAAGGGGACTAAAACTGGATGACTAAGTTTATTTCTGTAGACAAGCATGTTTTTTCTTCTGATAAAATGGTATATTTAGTATATAATTGATAATTTTGGTCGGGGCGTGGTCAAATCCAATAAAGCCCGAAGTGAAATTATCACCTCACAGTATCCAAAGAATGATTCCATATTATTTATATTAATTTAATTCACAGCAATTGTACGATTAAATATTCTAATACAAATAAGCAAACCCCTCTTGCACCTCAATTACACCTCATTGGAATTTATTGGACTGAATGTAGTATACAAAATTGATACGTTTGTGTTATCACATAAAAAAATGAAAATGTATATATAGTTATATCATTTTTTTTACTAACATCTCAAAAGAATACTTTCTTTAATTTTAGATTATAAAGAAAATATGTGTTAAAACTTGAGGAACACAATAACAATGTAAAAACAAGTTTTTCACTTTTAACCTAAAAAGCAATACATCATATAAACACCTTAACAGCCAACTATCTACTACTTTTATGGCAATCGACTATATGATATGTATTTTTAGTTATTCTGAAATAATATTTATAATCGTGTATGTTTATCTTTTAAACAATGTGACTTCATATGTCTATCACATGATTTGCAGTGAGGGCATGTATATCGCACAGTAGCGATGCGATATCCCTTTTGCGAGGGGATAACTAAACGAACTGTTTGCACTCACATTGTAGTACTGTAAGGCCGTTTGCAGGTACCCCATTATATTTTTTTTATGTTTCATGGGAGATAACTCTACTTCCCCGAATTATGAAATCCAGAGCATTCTGAATAATATGTGTGCCTGCTAATAAATAAACGTGCCAAACCTGCCACTCTCCTCTGTTTTTGTTTTTAGGGATAACAGCAGATTACCACATCCAAACCGTATCAGATGCGTATCCAAACCGTTTCTTTTTTGAAAAACAAGGTCATCTAAACCTGTTCCGTTGTTCAAAATTAATCAACATAAACTTCTTATTTACATAATTTTAACATAAACTTCGTAGAACTTTGAAGATTTAATATGCTTTTAAATAGATTTGACTATCTTTTTAATGTAAAAGTAAACAATGTAAGCCTTAAATAACACAACAACTTATCAAGAAACAAACGGAGCCGCCATTTTCACTTTATCCAAACCCGTCACTACCGGCGCGGATACACGACAGTGTATTAGCCACAGTCTGATTCACTTTTGATCAAAAAGTTAACATTCTGCTGGCTGACTTGCTTAGGCTTTTTTTTTAAAAAGATAAATAGTGTATATCAAATAGGGGAAAGTAACTGGAGAATCCACTGATGTTTATATTCATCATTAATTACGTCAACTTGTCAAAGACAGGACAAAATATTAGTATCAGAGAGATCTTTGATTGTGAAACAGGAAACAAAAACCAACAGAAATTATGTCAATTTTATCATGCATCATTTAATATCACCTTAACGTTTCATCCATGTTTCACAGTGAAACGGTACATTCCATGGTGCACATTGGTAAAAGTATTCTGCCCATATCACTTTGTCTTTAGACAACATCCATCTTTTAGTTAGCAGATAAAATGGATGATGTGGATCTGAATTCTCCTAATGTAGAGATTAGTGACACTCACATCCACCCCTGGGACATGATACGCCATGGGCTCTCACAGGAACTGGACACTGACCAAGGTCTCTTCCAAGAAGTTTGCCAGCGTGCGGCTCAGGACCTCGGACCAGTCTTCATCCAGAGTGTCAACAATGCTCACGAGTTCTTTGAAGCCTTGCATAACAATTTAAGTAACGATGAAGTTCTGGTGCTTGACTATTTAATAGCTCTAGTGAAGTTAGTTAATTTACATAGTCATCAGGGAAGTCAACCTTTCGAGAATGTTTTACTCAAATATAGAGTGAAGTTAACAAAACACAGGGATGAGTGTGCTCGTATATCACGGTCCAAAGCCGAGGAGTTTATTGGGAGGACAAAGGACCTCCAAGATGTAGAGGAAAAACTGACTGGAAAAAAATATCAAGGTTTGAGTTGATTTTTCTAATGCTAGTAAGCATTGTTTATGTCCTGAATGTTATTGATACAGATGCAAAATTGACATAGAACTTAATCAAATCAAAAATCATTGCAATTTATGGATTGGTAATTACAGGAGTTGCTATTTGTGGCCTTGGTGGAATGGGGAAAACGAGTCTTGCCACTGAAGTCTGTTATCGACTGCAGCATGCCAGGAAAATCTGGCACATCAAATCCATAGACATGAGGTAAGTTATAGCTATAAAAGATTCGCAGCATGCCAAAAAGATCTTGCACATCAAAATCATTGATATGAGGTAAGTAATAATCACAGTTTATTCCATGCCACAAATATCTGGCACATAAAAATCTAAAGACATGTGGTCAATTATTGCTTCAGTTTGTACATAGCATGCCAGGAAAAAATGGTTAATCAAAACCACAGAGATAGCTACAGAAATTGTGCATTCTAGGAGAAACTCGTACATGTTAATGTGATAATTAAGCGATAGCTACAAAAACTTGAAGTAAATTACAGCTACAGAATGCAGCATGCCAGAAAAAATTAACATGATATTAATCACTGGTCACTTTGGTTCTGGAACCATTTCAATGGATTTTATGGTACACATAATGCTCTTAGGATCATGAAACTGAATCTGCCTCCAAGTAATTAGTGGTAACATGTTGTTTATTACATGAAAAGAGAAAAAATTCTTGATTTTATTCCGTAAGAGAGAAAGACGACTTGATAGACTTGTTGAGGGACATGGTCGGTGAAATAGGCCTGGACTGTAACAGTACCGAACAGAATGACCTGCAGTCAGAGCTTTGTAATGGACTCAAGGGCATTAAGACTAGTAAGTCTTTGGACCTGAACGAACTTATTTAGTTAAATGAAGGAGATTTAGACTTTGTTTGTCATCTCAAGTGCTGTATCTATTGAAAAAAAAGAGTGTTGGAAATGGCAAGCAAAGGTATACTGCTCATCTTGTTGAATACAAAACCCCACATCACGTATTGTGAGCACAATACAAAACACGCTTACATATTTTTAAATTTATCAAAAAAAACAAAAATATAGTGATTTAAAACACCATTGAGGGTATAAATAATATCTTTAGGTGTTGATTTCAGGGACAATCTTTTTCATGGATAACCTTGATGATATGATGAATACAGCAGAAAAGAAAAAAGAGTTGTTGTGCTTTCTAGAGGATTTCTGCCAAGACTTAAAATCCATGGGAACAGAGGTATTCTACTTGGTCTAAGGGGATCACATACTTTAGATTCCTAATTGCTGCTTTTTATAAACATTATTTTAGGCTTCGTTTTCAGTTTGCCATATTTCAGGAATATTTTTCTATCAACTTGCATTGATATATAATATTATAATTTCCCAAAACCAATGATTTGATTATTATTTTAAAAAATATATAACTGTCGAGTTACTTGAAATACTACTGTAAATATATGTAATAATCTTTATAAAGTGATACCAGCTAACCTCGTTTAATTTGCAAATATGATTTTATTAATGATCCAATTTATTTGCAGTATGGACAAATTACGCTTTAATAAAAACACTTAGTAACAGTAAAAATTGAAAGTGATTTGTAAGATTCAACATTGCTATGAATTAAATATACATGTAACTATTAGATATTTAAATAAATTCGCGTATTATGTGATAACTGTACCCATTATATTAGTATATATGAAATGAAACCTTGCCGATTTAATATTGCTTGATAACGTCGAAAAAAAACTAAAAGTTTTCTGAGTTCACTTTTTCTAAAAAGAACCCGTGCCCTATTACATGGCTACGAGTTTTCTTTAATACAACCTCTGATACCTGGTGAAAACAGTTCTTCCATCCAATGGCAACTTCTCGGGTCTTTCCGGCAAACCTTGTATGTATTACAGGTGTCACTACAGTATTCAAGTTTACTATATATTCCTACCATAAATGCGCATCTTTAGAAGTTATAAATTCAAAACAAACTTCTGCGAAAATCCTTTTGATATTTTTTAAATCAAAGCTTCTACAATTGAGTAGCAAAACACAGGTACATCCAGCAAGGAACGGGAGTTTGTTTACGCCGAAGTTACACGTGTGCTTGAAAAGCACAAGACCACAAACCAAGAACCTATCACCCCTCTTCCCATAAAAAACAACACACGTCACAAAAATGACATAGCTCGCATTATTACAAAACTTGAATAGTCAGACATCTTACACATACCGGTATTTTTTCATCTCATAAAAAGGTAGCCCCTGTCGCAGTCGGAAACGGCCCAATTCGAAGAAGAATTCGAATGGTTTTGCCTCAGCTAGGTTTTGACGTGAACCTACGGTGAAATACTGGTTTGACATCTGCATAGGCGTCAATGACAACATCCTTTTAATAAAACTTGTTAAAAACACGATACTTTTTACGTCTGATGAGATGTGAGCTAGACTTCATCAAATTTAATGATGTACCCTAAAATATACCCCAGAAGAGTCTAGTCTAGTTGATGCCTAAATGAAAAGAAGCGACTCCATTTTGATATTCTAACACCTGGTAATGGTTATTCATTAGGATCTTTGCATGGTGTATTGTTAAATAAGGTTGAAAATATTGTTCGAATACCAAAGCTTATACTTTAAAGGATAAGTAGCATTCCCTGCAAGGACGATCTTTAATGCAATTAGTATTATCTTACTTTTGTCAAAACTTTTTGGCTTTTTATTTTGCAACAATATTGGTATCGTAATTTGTCACTGTATTTTTTAGTGTTCATCCTTTTTGTTTGGAAGTTGTCAGATGTAAAAACAAAGAAATGATGAAAATTAGCAAATAAACATAGATAAATATTAATCAGCATTTGATCGTTGTTATTGGCGACAATCTAATTTTACAAGAAGCATGCACTATGTAGCTCTGCTTAACAGTAGCGAAATCTGTTTAAAACTAACAAGCAATACCATTATAAATTACTACAAATGATCTCGATTTCCAGAAATTGCTAAAATTTTAAAATCAAGCAATATCTTTTTAAACATGCTGTAAGGCAGATTGTTATATAATTGGAAATTTGAAATTTCAATTTTATATATTAAGTGCATATTTCTCAATAACGAACAATATGATTCTTTACATGTATTTTCATAACAATCGGTATATTTTTAACACTTTTTCCCCGGCTTAGCGCTTTTCAGTATTTTCAGTACTTTGATTAATGCATACCTTCCATTCCTCCTCTCTTTTCAGATAAAATCAAATTACATCTGGTTATGAATTATAAGACAGAGATTAGATGTGCTCAAGTTCACAAGTTTAATAGGCTTATGTTTGAGAAATTGGTAGCATAGGAAAATAGAATAACAGTTATGTTTACAAAAATGTTATCTGAATATTTAAAACATGTAAAATATTAAAACTGCTTTTTGAATTTTGATTGAACCTGTAGGTTCGTATATTGATGACTCTACGACAGAAACTGGTTCCTGAGAAAACGCTAAACGAATCTTTAAGTCAGAAGATATCTCGAGGTGCCGAGAGGCTTAGTGGTCTGATGTTTGAGGTAGAACTTTCCAAGTTAAAACTTCTGGATGGAGTGAACCTGTTCAAAGCCTGCTGTAGGAGACCATTCACGGTTAGTCTGTTTTTATCATCAAGAATATTGGATTTATTTTTTAACATATACAGTATTTTTGTTTTCAATGGTTTAACTCAATCTGTTATATTGTTCAATCTTTAAAGTCTTATCTGCTATATTATTTGTACAATTATTATTAAAGCATTTGAATAGGTTTTTTAAAAGAATTTATCTTTATGATTATAGGTTTGTGAGTAGTTTTTTTTTTAATTTAGACCTATTTGTGTATTGAAGTGAAGTTAGTCAGTTGGGTGGCTAGCATTGCTGAGGTGACTTACATTAAATTAGAAATGCTTCTATGAATATGAGTTGATGTTTTAAAGAAAATTTGGAGCACATGGCTCAGTGGTCGTGGGTGATGGACCAGTAACCCAAGCCATGCCATTAGACAAGACATTTTCTCTTCATTGTCTCAGTCCACACAGCTGAAATTAGGTACTTTGTTACACTGGAGTTAACCTGTGATGAAGTTGTGTCTTATTCAGGGGTTAGTGATTAAAAATTTATAAACTCTCATAAAGGTATATTATCTACAGCCCACAGATCTAGAACCTCTTTCCCATGGACAATTCCAAATTATGAAATTCAAACAGTAGTAACCAAATTAGGCCTTGTACACCCCAATCAAAAAACCCTGCATCATACGAATTATTATTATACTGTAAAAGTGGTTATTTATGCTGGTGATAAAGTACGCATTTTTTGGAATTAAATACGCAGATGTATCATTTACAACACAAAAGTATTGCTTTTTTTACCATACACGTAGGGGTGTTTTTCGTGGTTTTAAGCTTACCGCGTAACTATATTCTAAATTTCCCCAACGCGTAAATAACCACTTTACAGTACACTGTATAACAAATTTCTGTTCCAGCCTGCTCCAGAGAACGAGGTCTGTCAGAACATTGTAAACTTGTGCGGAGGAAGTCCTCTAGCCATTAAATCTGTGGGGGCAGCCGTCAGGAGTGGAAAGGTTATTGCAGAAATGTTGGCTAAAAAACTAGAGGATCTCCCAGATCTCGACGTAGAGAGCAATTGTCTTGCCCAGACTTTTGATACTCTGGACAAATCCAAGCAACACCTGCTGGCTAAACTGCATGTATTTGGGACAGCTAAATTTGATTTGGCATTTGCAGCCTTTGTTTTAGGTGAAAAAAGTATGGATGAAGAAACACCGATTGTTTTTGGAACTAGTCTCAACATGATTTACTTGAAGAGTCGACATTTTGTGGAAGTTGACGACCTGCAGAAAGAAGAGACAGATGACATAAAAACAAACTCCAAAAGTGCAAAGTTTTCATTACACCCACTAGTTTACAAGTTTCTCCTCAAAATTGCTAATCAGGTAGAATTTGAAGAGTCAGTAAATGAAGCCAAATCTTTATTTGTTGAATATGTAGAAAAGAAAACCAACAAAATATTTGAAGACTTTGAGAAAAACTGTGTTAAAGCATGGAAAGAATTGAAAGATTTTAAGGTTCACTTAAAGACTTACTATGAACTGATTCAGAAAAGTTCTCCAGAGTTTTGGAACAAAGGGTCACGCACAGTTTTGACGTGCAAAAGAGTATCAGAAGTTGCAGACCTATTTCTGGAGGACTATTACAAGTTTAGATTACTACAAAAGTGTATTGAGCTTTCAAAGGGAGATGAAAGAAAATTCTTGGAAACTGCTCTTTGGCAAATACATCTTGGTAAGAAATTTTTTGAAAGTGACAGAAATGAAATAGCAGGAGAGGTTTTAAATTGTGTACTAAATGAGACTCTACATAATATATCCCCTGACTTAAGCTCTGACGAATTGGGTCAACTGGCTGAGGTGGCAGGAGCAGCGTTTTATCTGGCTGGAAAACTATGTATTCAAGACAGAAAATACATTGAAGCAATGCATTATTTGGAAGACACAGAACAACTTTGGGGCAGCAAGGTAGAGAAAGCTGTAGGGAAAAAATACAAGATTGATCTGGCTCTGGTGTATAATTCCCTTGGGAAAGTCTATGCCAATATGACTCCTCAAAACCTCCAAAAATCCAAATACAACCATTTTAAGGCATTTCTGTTTGCATACAGAATATCAGATAATTTTAACAACATAGATATACCTTTGTACATCCAGAATATTGGAAGATGTTCATACAGGGAGGGTCTAGAGTTTGAGAAACTTAATAAAAAAGAGCAAGCAAACCAGAGCTTTCGCGAAGCTGAAACCTATTTCCGCCATGCTATGAAACTTTTTGAGCATTTCAAGATGGAGAAGTTTGATAGCTATGCCGAGGTCTTGAGGTCTCTTGCTTATGTTGAAATGAAGTTAAGGCAGATGGGGCTGGCAGAAGACAACATTTTAAAATGTTATGAGCTTCGAAAGAAGATCATGTCCCCACCACACGAAGCCATTACACTGACGGTGCATGATGTGGCCACGGTGAGGATCGAGAGAGCCATCTACTTGTACTGGGACTACTTTGAAAACAAAAGAGGAGATGAATGTAAGAAACCGGGAACAATTGGAATTTAAGATTCTTTTAGATATAAACTATTATTCAAGAAATAAATCCAAATCTTTAATCCCCCTATTTATATTTAGTCTAAAAATAGCTAAAACCATCAGCCAAATCTTGGTTTAAATTGTTTAATAAATGAAAAAAGTCAAAATTATTTGCTGGAACAATTTTAATAAACAATTGAATAAAGAATCAATGAAGCCCTTGAAAGAATGATAAGCTATAATTGCCTTTGAAAAGAATAACATTGGACATCATTAAAAAAATCAAATGATAATGTGAAAACAAATTAATTGAACTGCATGTAGTAATGTCTTTATTTCATTTTTTGATAATTTCAGATGCTTCTATTAACAAGTTGTATGAAGCGATTGCTGACTACGAACATTTGATGCACCTCACCAAGTTAGGGGGCCTGCCCAGGAACCACCCCGAGTATCCCAGTATGAAGAGGTCCCACATCTGGGCTCTGACACAAGTCAAAGAAACCAAGAAGATAGAAAAGGCCATCCAATTCTATAAGGTAACCAAAACGATTGATATATCCAATCAACTCTTGATATCATGGCCAAGGTCAAGGTCTAGTAAATGATTCCAGAGTGTCTTTTTGATGCGAGAACCATTATTATGTCAAATCGATTCGATGAAAAAATTTCCCGTCCTTTTCGGCTTTAAAGGAATTATGTAGAAAATGAAAAAGTTTCTTGACTTTCTTAATCAAATCATGAAAAAGTAATCCCGATATATTCAATTTTGCATCATTTTAAGAGGGTCAAAAGCTTGTTTGATGCCGGTTTTGGAGAGACTGTAGGCATTCTAGATATATTCCATTAGTAAAATATGGACAAAACTATGAGATTTGCTACTTATTTCCTTGATATTCTGTAAAAAATGACAGTTCAAATCCTGATTTTTCATTGCCTCTTAGTTTATATTTCAAACTTGTTGTGAGGAATTCTAATAAATATTTCATTTTACTATGCTCAAGGATATCTTTGATTAATTGTTTGTTGTCAGTGCTTTATTGTTGATAATTCAGTCTTGTTACTACAGTGTAGGAGGGTATCTGATTAATTGTTTGTTGTCAGTGCTTCATTGTTGATATCTCAGTCTTGTTACCACAGTGTAGGAGGATATCTGATTATTTGTTTGCTGTCAGTGCTTCATTGTTAATATCTCAGTCTTGTTACCACAGTGTAGGAGGATATCTGATTATTTGTTTGTTGTAAGTGATTTATTGTTGATATATCTCTCTTGTTACTACAGTGTAGGAGGATATCTTTAATTGTTTGTTGTCAGTGCTTCATTGTTGATATCTCAATCTTGTCATTACAGTGTAGGAGGATATCTTATTAATTGTTTGTTGTCAGCGCTTCATTGTTGATATCTCAGTCTTGTTATCAGGGTTGTCTCTTAACATTGAAGTAGAAGGAGGAAATGAAAAAGTAGAAGGGGTCTTGGGGTCTTAATCATAGCTACATTGTGTTTGAAATGCAAATATAGCCAGGTAATTAATGCATTATAGGGGGGGGGGTTCCCGCCTCATGGGTCTTAGAGACAACCCTGTGTTACTACAGTGTGGGAGGATATCTTTGATTTATTGTTTGTTGTCAGTGCTTTATTGTTGATATCTCTGTCTTGTTTCTACAGTGTAGGAGGACATTTGATTAATTGTTTGTTGTCAGTGTTTCATTGTTGATATCCCAATCTTGTTACTACAGTGTAGGAGGATATATGATTAATTGTTTGTTGTCAGTGTTTCATTGTTGATATCCCAATCTTATTACTACAGTGTAGGAGGACATTTGATTAATTGTTTGTTGTCAGTGTTTCATTGTTGATATCTCAATCTTATTACTACAGTAAAGGGAGATATATGATTAATTGTTTGTTGTCAGTGCTTTATTGTTGATATCTTAGTATTGTTACCAGGGTTGTCTCTGAAAATTGAAGTAGAAGGCGGAAATTGAAAAGTAGACAGGGGTCTGGGGGTCTTGCTTATAGCTACATTATGTTTGAAATGCAAATGTAGCTCTGTAATTAATGCATTATAGGTGGAAGAAGTCCCCGCCTCACGGGTCTTAGAGACAACCCTGTGTGACTACAGTGTGGGAGGATATCTTTGATTTATTGTTTCTTGTCAGTGCTTCATTGTTGATATCTCAGTCTTGTTACTACAGTGTAAGGGGATATCTGATTGATTGTTTGTTGTCAGTGCTTCATTGTTGATATATCAGTCTTGTTTCTACAGTGTAGGAGGATATCTGATTAATTGTTTGTTGTCCGTGCTTCATTGTTGATATCTCGGTCTTGTTTCTACAGTGTATAACATATCTTTGATTAATCGTTTGTTGTCAGTGCTTTATTGTTTTTTCTCTGTCCTATTACTACAGAGTAGGAGGATATCTTTGATAAATTGTTTGTTTTCAGTGCTTCATTGTTGATATCTCAATCTTGTTACTATAGTAAAGAGAGATATATGATTGTTTGTTGTCAGTGCTTTATTGTTTTTATATACTACAGAGTAGGAGGATATCTTTGAATCATTGTTTGTTGTCAGTGCTTCATTGTTGATATATCAATATTGTTACTTTAGTAAAGGGATATCTTTGATTAATTGTTTGTTGTCAGTATCATTATTGATATCTCAGTCTTGATACTACAGTGTAAGAAGATATCTGATGGATTATTTGTTGTTAGTATTTCATTGTTTATATCACATTCTAATGTGTTCAGTATAAGAAGATATCTCTGATGATATATTGGTTTTATAGTGTTACAGTGTTACAGTGTATAACTCTTACCTTGAAATTGGTATCTCAGTCTTTGAGACCATTGGCAACAACAATTTTCAAACTATTATGATAATTTTTTTTAGTGTAGAAATGGTCCCTCAAGATGAATATACTAGTAAAATTTTGTCTGTATATAGGTCCAGTGTTTATGATGATTCATTTCAATGTCATTATCAATTTACAAATTTGATCAAATTCCTTAAATTAACTTTTTTTGTTGAAAATCCAATCAGAAATTAAAATTGTTTAAGTTAAATGTAAAAAAAAATATCTATACAATACTATCAAAATAATATTGCATTTTCTAGCAAAACTCTTACATAAACCATTGAGCGCTGTAGATCAATGGATTCGTATAATAATTAAAAGCATATCATTACCCGTCCTTTAAACAATGAAACACTATTTCAGAGCTATCCGTAAAATTATGTTCGAATTAAGTATTCTACAGTAACCTTTTGGATAACGGAAAATCAAATTATTGTTTTTCCTTTTTGTGTTTTGGGGTTTTCTGATAAAAGACATGCTTTTGTCTTTAAAACATATCATTACGAGAAATCTTGCGTGCCTCTCCGATTAACAATGTAACGATATAATATCTTGTTTTTCACGTACAGGACTTCGAGAGTGGAAATTTTGAAGAAAAGAGGAAACAGAAGAGAAGTAAGAAAGAGACCACGCGGTTTTTCTACACATACGACCAGTTGCAGACCATGCTAGCAGCAGGTGCTTTTGAGGGAGCAACCGTTTCTGCGTGCTCCTCGTCAGAAAGTTCCTCCGATTCCGATGACAATGTTCCGGAAAGTCCCAAACCTCCTCTGGTAACGGATACTCCTGTAACAGAAGATTTGGTTTTACGCAAAACGAGGCTAAATTTTAACTACGTCTTCAGGCAGTGTCCTGCAAAAGAGAAAGTTCGATATGGAGACACAAGCAGCGATGATTATTTCATCGAGGAAAATTTCGAAGGCGTAAACATTCTGGACAATTTCAACGCTTGCGAGAACCTCTTCGATCAAGTTCAGAAAATGGAGTGCGATGAAATCGATGAACTCGCTGTTGGAGGGTCAAGTAAGGGAATTTTACCGTTTCTCCCGCACGTTTTTGGTTCAGATTTTATAAAAAATATTTATGGAAATCCAGTAAGGATTAAAATCAATGTTTCTACACTCCCATGTTGCATACATGTATATCTGCATTCATCTGTACAGGTTAAGTTTCGTTTTGCCGATTTATTATCTTTATAGACGATGCTGAAAGTTGAACATGTGTGTAAAGGAATTACACATAGAACTTAATTTAGGTAATTTATTGAAAAAAGTTTTACAAGTTATACACTTATATTCATAATTCTGTGTTCTGAAATTGTATTAAACGAGAATGTTTTAAAAATTTCTTGATAAATCTATCAGACTGTTTGTCTGTTTGTGAAAATTCATCCAGGCTAAACCTTTGTTTTAGAGAAAATTTGTTTCCGATGTTTCAGAGCCCGATTTTTAAAATCCTATTATAATATTTATAGTGCATATTCTATAGGGTCCAATGTCTCATAAACTAGAGATGACCATGTCACCATATTTTTATAGTGGTAAAGGTTTACCACTTGAAGATATGACTCTGAAAATTTCAGCCCTCATGGTAGGGGCCCTTAATGTTTCAGGGCCCGATGTTTAAAACCCCATTATAATGATTGAATAGTGTGAGTGGTGACCCGAATCTCAAATTCTAGAGATAACCAATTAACCATATTTTCACAGTGTTAGTGGTATACCACTAGTAGATGACACCGAAAATTTAAGTCCCCATGCAGGGTAGGAGCCTTTGTTGTTTTCGAGCCCGATGTTTGAAATCCAATTATAAAGAATATGTATTTTTAGGGCCCCATATCTCAAAAACTATAGATGACCACATGAACATATTTTTACGGTCATTTAAAAGTAAAACCATCATTTAAAAATGCACAATCACTCATATATTTCTTTATCAAAATGATTGAAAATTACGTTTAATTCTGCTGCTTTTTTTTTTTAATTTACAAACAAAATTTTTTAAAAGTAAACAGCAAAGATACCGACATTATTCTGGTTGTGAAGACATTTCATTGGTTTTTAAAATGTTTGAATCATAATATCTCGTGTTTCGTAGAAATGTGCTTAAAAATATGAATATGCGTAATTTTAAAACGAAATGGTGAACACTAACTTTACATATGCTTTTAATACATAATTAAAATACCCCTTACCCATGCACTGGCGTCGGAAGCAAATTGAAAGTGGGGGGGGGGGCTAGACTAGTCCTCAGAAATATTGCGAAAAAAACCTTTTTCCCAAAATCACGAAAATCCTAATCCGTTAGGGGGAGGGGGGGGGGGTATACCTCTCCAAAAAAAAAAATTTACCTACCAAAATTTTTCTTCCCCCAAATCATGAAATTCCTAATCCATGGGGGGGGGGGGGGGGGGGGAGTACGCCTATTACTCCAACTTTCTCAATTTTTAAAGGCTAATTTAGGAACAACTATATTTTCGGCGATAAAAAGTGGGGGGCTAAACCCTCTATGATGCTATGTGCCTAATGGTTAGGTCTACATTTGCAAAAAAAGTGGGGGGGGGGGGGGGGGGGGGGACTAAGCCCCCCCTACCCCCCGGTTTCGACGCCTATGCCATGATTTAGAACCCCATCAATCAAAGTAAAACTAAAACATTTCAGTTTCTCATCATATCATTGCATCCTGTCTCCCGTTTGATATTTATCAGAAGAAATATATATTTGTTTTTAAGATCTTCAATTCTAACGGTATTAATTTAAAATTGATAACCTTTTGGACGAAGGGAGTAATACATTTCCACTTTTTATTCCCTTCCTCTACAAATTAAGTCAAGATTGGTCGGTTAGTTCCCTGGGAGAAGCTTATACTTTGATGGTAATACATTGGAACATTAGATTTTCAAACCAGCGTATTTTCACTCAAATGTGTTCTTGCGTGTTCATAACGTCGAAGTCAAAACTGTAGATAAGCATCGATTAGATGAAAAAGATTCGAGGTATTCCGAAATCCGTGTAAAAGGTGTTCCAAAAAGGGGTGAGAACAGGTGAAATAAACGATGATGACACATGCATGTTATGAAGGCGCATGCCTTAGTTCATATTTGGGGTTGAAAAACCAGGTATTTTATTCTATGTATTAATAAATGCCATAATTATCCTTTTTTGTGAGAAATTAATAGCATATCAGTTATTGCAAATTATTGTCACGAGTGGTCCGCAATAAACATGGCCGGAAAGTAAAAATGGGGGAAAATCCACTATATAGTAGGTTTTCCGTGGGGGTAATCTGGCTATAAAAAGGGGGAAAGCCCACTATATAGTCAGCTTTCCGTGGGGGAAAAACTGCTATATAGCCATTTTTCCGGGGGGAAGAACTGCTATATAGCCATTTTTCCGGGGGGAAAGATGGCTAGGGGGAAAAGGCACTATATAACACCGGTATAGAGATAAAAAATATTTCGATGAAAGATTATTTCCAGCAAATGTCAAATACTAGTATGTTTTTCCAGTTGTCATGATTTCATTATTTTTAAAAGTTGAATTCACTGACAACCGTTTACAATCAAATAAATACTTTATAATTATTCTATTTTTTTTTTAAAGTTAATAAATTTTAATATATATCTAGAAGGATACGTGTAAAACAAACCATTTAATTGCTACTAATCTCTTTAATAAAATATAGTTGTGGATTCAGTCAGCTAGTTCTAAATGAAACGATCCTTGCCGAACGTCCTCGCAAATTAATGTTTGTTTATATTATATAGAGTTTATGGATTTGAAATTGCTGAGAGTTGTTTATCCAAAAAAAAAAACTTCTCCTTTTTGATCAGATTCCTATTTAAATTAAAATGGCATATCGGTAGATTTTTTTTTAAAGAATGAGGGTCGTTTCCCCCACATAATCAGGCACGAACGTTTTGGCCGATTTCGCTTGTAAAAAGAAATACAGGGCAGCATTTTACAAAGTAAGGAAGAGTGCACTTATGGGCCCCGATAAAAGTGAAAAAACGAAGATTCAAATTAAGCATATTTTTCTCCTAAACATCACCTATTGATATCTATTCAATAAGAATTACCATGTTTTAGCGCGGAATTTATTGTATATAAAAAGCACGAAGCTTTACAACATAGTAAGGGTCAGCCGACATTCGTGATTTTGTATAGTAAATCGAGGACGGGCATTCGTTTCAAAGCCTGTTTACTGTCAGCCTAACCGAGTACAAACTTGTGGAAAAGACAAAATACGCATTATACATTTAGAAAACTCCTGTGAAGATAAGAAGTTTGTACTACATGTACATTAGGCTAGTCCCTAAAAATGAAAAACGTATGAAAATTTCAAGGTTCTCCCTATAGCATTACTGCAAACGAAAGCTATGACCTGCGTGACCCATGTTTGAACCCACGCATGGAATAAATTATTTCAAACAGTCACGTGAGTTCTATCCAGGTAGACGTTTGTCAAATGTGCTCACTGAAAAACATCGCTTTCCATCAACTTTGTTGGTCAGGAAGTTTGTTTGATCAATATCGTAATATGCAACTTCAAAGCTTTATTCGATTTTTTTTTTCAGACTTAAAATACTAGTAATGCATAAAGTATAATTTAGCAAACGCGCCAATCGATCCACAAACAGAACAATGTTGATTTAAATTTCTCCTCCCTCTGATTTAAATAGACAAAATTTAAGTAGGTTCGGTTCGATTGTTCCGGATTTAGATTATTTAAAGGCAAATCCTCAATTTTTTAAACTGTATGCTAATTTTGGTAAATATAAATCAGGAGTATCAGTAGTAGTATATGGTACCCGTAAACACCTCACCTCATGGTTAAGGTGGTTGGTGGTTACTGGTGGTTACTTCCGGTGGTTAAGCTTCCGGTGGTTAAGGTGGTTAGTGGTTACTTCCGTGGTTAAGGTGGTTAAGGCAAGCTTCCGGTGGTTAAGGTGGTTGGTGGTTACTTCCGGTGGTTAAGGTGATAAGTGGTTATTGGTGTTTACTACTTCCAGTGGTTAGTGGTTACTTCTGGTAGTTATTGGTGTTTTGTTATTTTTCGGTGGTTACTTTTACTTCTAGTGGTTAGGTGGGTTTTTAACTTTTGGTTGTTAGGTGCATAATTTTACTTTTGGAGGTTAAGTGTTAACTAAGTGGTGGTTATTAAAGTTGTTGGTTATTGCGTTATACATAGGTGGAGGGTGGTTACTTCCGATGTCTAAGTTGAAAGACCTTAGCTTTAGTGGTTATTTTAAAGAAATTGTGGATTGTATTTTACATCAATTACATACATTGTTTTGGTGAATAAAAATGGAATTTGCATCACCAAACACCTAATTTTATTTGTGTAGTAGTGTAGGGAGTCGTACTGTTTGAGAGACACCTTTTATGACAAGCTATATGTTAGCTTGGTTATATTGGTAGTGACTACAATTGACTTTGACGTTTTTATAACCACCTATATCTTAAGCATCATTAATGTGTCCGTTAGTATGGAAAAACCATATCACCCTCTGTGTTAATATTTTTATATCTTTTTTTTATTACTGTGTATACATTTTGCAATATTAAAACTTCATCTTTAATGCATAAAGGCGAGCAATGTTATTATCTTATGCGTTTTGATGGGTGATTTTATTTTCAAGTTGTATATAAAAGGATGCATTAATGCACAAATACAACGACATTTCTTTTGAGAAAAAAAAATGTCAGAGGATAAAGTTGGCAAGGATAACTTAACAGTTAAATCATACTTTTGTAATGTGTGTTCAAAAAGCTATGCTTACAAACACACATTTCAACGACATTATTATTCTATTCATGGAAATAATGATGGATTTAAATGTATACAGTGCAATAAGTGTTTTAAACGCAATGATGTGATGAAGAAGCATATGAAGAACTGCATCAAAAAGGTATGATATTTTTAAGGAAACGCTAAAATGTTTTTATTTCCTCTTATGAATAAAACTGTTTCTAAACAACTTGAATTTATTTGATATTTTTTTTTTAATTTAAGATGAAAGCAACAGAAACTACGGAAACAACTCCAACTCAGAACCTCCCACAATTACCAGAGAATAAGCAACCATCCTCTCCATCATCAACACCATTACAATTGAGTGAAAACTTGAGGCATGCATCTTCTTCCCAAAACCCCACTGAATTTGAAGAAGTACCTTTAACAAGAGAGCAAAGTTTAAAGGAATCTGATGAGTCCGAGACAAAATCATCAAACTTAATTGATGAAGGTATGGATCATTCTAGAGGTGTAAACTGTAGACTTTGTGGGTTACATTTTGGAGATAGACGCTCATTAATTCATCACAGAGTTACTTCACATCTCACTGGAAAGGGTGATAAAATTTGGTCAAATGATAATGCGCCATGGATAAAGGATAATGGGGACATAGACTTACAACTTAAAGAAACCTATGAAATGAATATTCTACTTATTAAAGAGTCGCAGGATAAAAAAGTTTTATCAGCATATTATAATTTTCCAATTTCAAATGATTTTACTATAGAGGAACTTATGGTGTTTGTGAATAAGATTTATAATTTACAAACAGAAACATTTCGTTTAAATCTTGTATTTGGATATATACTTTGGAATGTTGAGACAAAAAAATATCGATATTTTAAACCTTACAACAATACAGAAATTTTTAACTTTCCTTTTTGCATTTCAAAGAGAAGAGATTTAGAAAAATTTGAAGAAAAACTTAAGGAAATAGATATTTGTAGTTATGTTATGAAAGATCGTCCAAGTACGAAATGGAAATTTTTTGCTGTAACAAATGTAAAATTTTTCTTATATTATTCAGGATTCATGTTAGGTGCTCCTGTAAATTTGCCAAATTACATAACAAAACAAAACAATGGTATAATTAGTTTTGAAAAGGATATAAAACATAGCAAAACATACCAGGATAATTTATGTCTGTTTAGATGTTTAGCTTTTCACGACACAAATTCATTTGCTAATGCATTTGAAACAAGAGTTAAACACAAATTTGCTGTTTGGTGTGAATATATGTACAAGAAAAAATGTATAGATGTAAAAAATATTGATATAAAAGATTTTCAGGGTGTATCTTTAAATGAAATATCAAATGTTGAAGAATGTTTTAATGTTAATATCGATGTTTTTGAAATTGATGAAAAGGAAATAACCAAAGTTGTATATAAATCACCAGCATTATTTAATAGTCATATGTATTTGAATATTTTTGAAAACCATTTATCATATATTACCAATCTGAATCGATATGCCAAAAAATATATGTGTTCATTGTGTAAAAAACATTTTAAAACATGCAAAAAGTTACATCGACATGAAAAAAACTGTTCTATAAAAACTATACATGTTTTTCCAGGTCGTTTTTACGAAAAAAAGAAAACTATATTTGATGAATTGCGAGAAATAGATATTATAGTACAAACGAGTGATGAATATTTTCCTTGGTTTATTGTTTTTGATTTTGAGGCGATTTTAAAAAAAGTGAACGAAAGTAGTGTAACTTCGAAGTTACAAATAGAAAGAATTCATCAACCAATATCAGTAAGTATTTGTAGCAACGTTCCTGATTTTGAAAACGAACGTTTTATTTTAAATGAAACTACAGAGGAATTATTACAAGAAATGGTTCTTTATATGGAAAAAATCAATACAAAAGTATATGAATTGGCTAAAGAAAAGTGGTGTGATGTTTTCAAAAAACTTAATAGTCTGGTTGAATATTGGAAACCTAATGATCACCAAGATCTAAAGCAAAGTAGCGATTTACAAACAGATGCAATGGATACTTTGGAGTGCGAACCTCCTTCAAAACTTTTTTTAAAGAAATTGGAGAAAAAAAACATTTATCAGGAATTTCAAAAAAATCTTCTAAAAGATACCTGGACAATTAATTATAATGAACATTCTTCTGACTCTGAATGTTTAAGTGAAATTGATTGTGAGAATGAATCAGAAAGTGATTGTGAAATAGAAACGAATGAAACTAATAGGGTAAAAATAATAATGCATAATCATGTAAAGCGAGTTTTATCAAATTTTACAAACTATTGTTTACAAGTCCCAGTATTAGGGTTCAACTCAAGCAAATATGATTTAAATCTTGTGAAGAATAAACTTGCTAAAATATTAGGTATGCATGATCAGAATCAAACGTTTGTCATAAAACGTAATAATTCGTATACATGTATTGCTACTCCAAAATTTAGATTTTTAGACATGAATCAGTATCTTGCTGCTGGAACGTCATACTCTAAATTTCTGAAAGCATACGGAGTAGAAGAAGAAAAGGGTTTTTTCCCGTATGAATGGTTTGACTCAACTGATAAATTAGATGATACAAAACTCCCTCCAATGGGGGATGATTGGTTTTCATCTCTTAAACAAAAAAGTGTTTTAGATGACGGAAAGCAATCACCCCTTGAAAATTATAAATTTTTAGAGTCAATATGGAAATATCATGACATGAAAACATTTCGAGATTTTTTACAATGGTACAATAATTTAGATGTTAAACCATTTGTCAAGGGGGTTCTAAATTATTGTAAGATGTACTGGGAAAAAAACATTGATGTCTTTAAGGTTGCATTTTCAATTCCAGGCTTAGCAAGACTTAATCTCTTCAATGCTTCCGAGAAAAAACACGCTGTATTCCCGCTTTTCGATTTTTCTACCAAAGACATATACCGAACAATTCAAGATAATATAGTTGGAGGACCATCTATCATATTTACTAGATATCATGAAAGTGGTAAAACCTTTTTACGTGGAAATTTTGAAAAACCATGTAAACGCATAGTAGGTTACGATGCAAATGCACTTTATTTGCATTGTATAGGACAAAATATGCCTGTAGGATATTTTATAATTCGACGGGAATGTGATGGGTTTAAAGCTGAAAAATGAGTAAATATTGGAATATGTTTATTTGGATGGATTGGGTTAGTGGATCTAAAAATTGTAAAATCCTTCATAAATTGAATAATAACCACGAAAAACGTGTTGGACCCTTTCCCGTTGATGGATATGATCCGATTACAAAAACAATTTACCAATATAATGGGTGCTATTTTCATGGACATTCTTGTCATTTAAATCAACGCATGAATAGTAACGAACGAGAGAAACGATTTAATAAAACCAAAGATTGTGAAATGTACCTCACAAAGCAGGGATATAAAGTGCAATCAATTTGGGAATGCGAATTTTTTCAATTATTAAGAAAAAACAAAACTTTACAAGCTGTTGCTGATCAAAACTGTCCGTCATTTTATAAAAAATACAAAAATAAAGTTACAATGAAACAGATATTAAAAGCAATACAAATAGATGAACTTTTTGGAATGGTTGAGTGTGATATACATGTTCCTTTAGAATGGATGAAAATAAAACCAAATACAACACTTTCCCCTTTTGATTATTTTAAAGAAATGTCTCCTATTTTTTGTACAAGCGAGGTACCCTTTTCTGCCATTGGTGATCATATGCAATCATACGCAAAAGAAATGGGACTTTCTGAAAATTCAAAAACATTATTAATAAGTGGTAATAAGGCTACCAAAATCATGTTGGCTACACCTCTTTTAAAGTGGTACTTAGAGCATGGATTAATTGTAACTAGAATTTATACTGTTGTCGAGTCAGCATCAATGGATTGTTTTTTCGAATTTACAAAAAATATATCAGAAACAAGAAGAAGGGGTGATTGTGATAAATCTCTAACTGTTATTTCCGACACCGCTAAGGTAGAGGGTAATTCAGCTTATGGCAGTCTTTTATTGAACAAAGATAAATTTGTAAACATTAAATTTATTGAAGGGGTAGAAAATGCATCAAAGAAAGTGAATGACCGATTATTTGTTAAATTAACAGAACTAGATAGTGAAAGTAACTATTATGAAATTCAAATGGCTAAAAAGAAAATTGTGCACAATATGCCGATCCAACTTGGATTTTTTGTTTTACAATATGCAAAACTCCGCATGTTACAATTTTATTACGACTTTTTGGATCAGTATATTGATAGATCAGACTTTGAATATATGGAGATGGATACGGATAGTGCATATTTCGCAATTTCAGGTGATAGTTTGGATGATATTATTAAACCAGAGTTTCGCGATAAATATTTACAAAGTGGTTTTTTTAACTGTACTGATAATGTTGTATACAATGATTCAAACTTTTGGTTACCTAGAAAGTGTTGTGATCCACATTCAATTTATGATAAAAAAACCCCTGGGCTATTTAAACTAGAGTTTGAAGGGGATGTAATGGTTGGGTTATGTTCAAAAACATATGCTATTAAAAACTCAAATGAAAACAAAGAAAAATTCTCCTCAAAAGGAATAGCAAAACAAAGTGTAAAAAATGCTGTGGAAACATACAAAAGAGTATTAGATACAAAACAAAGCGAATCTGGTTTAAATCGAGGTTTCCTTTTACGTGAAAACAACATTTTTCTTACAATCAAATGCGAACTGGAATAACGTATTTTTATTGCAAAAGAAAAGTGTTAGATGATGGCATTCATACTGATGCTCTAGATATTACCCTAACTCCGTGTAAAAAACTAAAACTTGATAATTAACTTGCATATAATTTTTGACATATCGATTTATATTTATGAATTAGAAATAAACCCACTTTGTTATTTATTATGCATATTTTATAGTGCATGTATTAGCTATGTTTGAAACTGTAGAATATTTTGTTTAATGTTTTATTTTATTTTTAATGCTTTAATTAACTAAGACGAAACATATGTACACATGTTTATTTATGTTTTATTACTTTTGAATATACATATAAAAAATGTGTCCTTGTCTTCCATCTTTTTTTTTGTCTTTGAACTTGCAGCTAAAAAAAAAAAATAGAATATATATTAAACCAGTTGATATAAAATAATTCATTTTAATATATATATTAGAAAAAGAAACATGTATCCATTCCATTCATGTTCAACAATTGGAGTTTCTGGATGTACGGGTTCAGGGAAAACTACATGGGTCTTAAGATTTTTATCTCAAAAAAATGATTTATTTTTTGAAAACTCTCCGAATATGGTTTTATACTGTTATAGTGTATATCAACCAATGTTTGAGAATATGAAAGAAAACATTGAAAACATCGAATTTTTCCGAGGATTACCTGGAGATGACAAATTAAATGCAATCATGAAAACAGGAAACCATAACATAATTGTTCTTGATGATTTAATGCATGAAATATCAAACGATCCTGACATGGAAAAACTTTTTACACAAAAAGCGCATCATCAAAACTTTACTGTGATATTTATTACTCAAAATTTATTTTGCAAAGGTCTAACCACTAGAACAATAAGTTTGAATTTACACTATTATGTGTTGATGCGAAATCCGAGAGGTGTGACGCAAATACGTACTTTAGCTCAACAAATCGGACAGACAAAAGCATTGATGTCAGCGTATAAAGATGCTACACACGACAAATTTTCATATTTGCTTGTGGATCTATCGCCGATGTCGGATGATTCTCATAGATTTCGTACAAAAATATTCAAAAACGAGGACACTGTGTTATATATTGAAAGCAAGAAAAAATTATGACATCTAATGTTCACAAAGTATTTAATTTTATTGATTTAATTTCGGATCCTTCTACAACTAACCGACAGTGTAAATATTTGTTAGAATCAACGAGTGAGTTACAGGTTGCTGCAATTTGTGAAATAATATACAATATAGTGTATGGACAACTAAAATTTTCAAAGAGAGACTTAAAAGCGTTAAAATCACATTCAAAGCTTATAGATTTTCTTCTTTCGAAAAAGAAACCACTAAAACAAAAACAATATCTTTTAGTTAGATATAACAGATTTATTTTAAACATATTGCGTCGAGTGCGCAAACAACTTATCAAATTTCTGAAATGAGTTTTGTTGATAAAATGGTGATACTTCCCTATGAACGATATGAAAGCTTAACAAACAACGTGTCAAAGACATTTGATAGTGTTTCTACACAAACAGAGGATAAACTAACATTGGATCCGGATTTTACGAGTGATGAGAATATTAATCAATGCAAGTCTTCTTTTAATCAAGTTGGAAAGGGTGCAAATGAAGAAGATATAGTTCAGTCATCTTTACCCAACATTAAAAAAGTAAAGAAAAGACCACCACCAGGAGTTCCCGAAAAAAAGAAAAAGTGGTTAAAATTCTAGAAGGATGTCAATCCAAAGTAAAAAGGAGGAACAACTTTCATCTTTGTACTATACACCTAACAATCCTGCAAGTTTTTCTGGAGCTAAAAAGATATATGAGGTTTTGCGAAAAAATAAACAAAATATTTCTATTGGTGATGTAAAAAAATGGTTAAAAAAACAAGAAGTATATACCTCTCACAGAAAAATTCACCGTAAGTTTAAGCGAAATAAATTTATTAGCTATAAAATAGATTATATTTGGGATGCAGATGTTTGTATAATGGATAAATATAAAGAATATAATAAAGGTTATAAGAATTTTTTATTAGTTATTGATACATTTTCTCGTTTTGCATTTACTCGTGCTCTAAAAAATAACACAGGTAAAGATATTAAATTAGCGTTTCAGTCAATATTTCATTCATCTAATCGAACTCCGATGAAGGTGAGAAGTGATCAAGGCAAAGAATTTAATAACGCTGTTGTTAAGAAAATGTTTCAGGAAAAAAATATTGATTATTTTACAACTCAAAACACTGAGATTAAGGCACATTTTGCAGAAAGATGTATCAAGACAATCAAAACAAAACTTATAAAATATATGCAAAATTCAAATACTTTTCAATGGGTTGACAAACTAAATGATATTACAAATTCCTATAATAATACTATTCATAGATCAATTAAAATGACTCCAGCTTCTGTAACCTCTAAAGATGAAATCAAGATATGGAAACTGCTTTATGAAAATATCGATGATAAACATTTTTTAAAACCACCCTCCAAATTTAAATTTTTACTTAACGATGTTGTGCGAATTTCATTCATAAAAAAAACATTTGAACGGGAATATGATATTCGTTGGAGTACAGAACTATTCATCATCGCTGATAGACACGTCAAAGAAGGCATAAGTAAATATTCTTTAAAAGATTTTAATAATGAAATGATTACTGGTGAGTTTTACGAAGAAGAACTTCAAAAAACTTTTATTAATGATGACACAACTTATCAAATCGAACGTATAATTAAAAAACGAAAACGCAATGGAAAGAAGGAAATATTTGTAAAATGGATAGGTTATAATTCTTCATTTAATAGTTGGATTCCGGAAGATAACATTGTGAAGGATAAGTAAACGAGATATTATTTGAAATGAGTTATTTCTTAATGATAGATTCAAAAAATAGTGTAAATTTCCATGAACATAATGCTCCATCCGACTTTACAATAGAACTTCCACATGAACTGGAACTAGGAGAAAAATGGGAATGTGCATTAACAGAAATTAATTTCAATAATACCTTTGAAATATTACAAAATGTGCAGGAAATTTTCGTATTTTGTGATGTTTGTGAAGATAGTTTCATTAGAGATCATCAATTACCTATTTTGAGACGAATATCACTTGGTGGAGACAACAAAAATTATACATTTAACTTTATGTTTCCTTATTATATGAATGTTTCAAGAAACAGAATTAAAAGAATTCGGATTTATATAACTGATGATAGTATGCGTAGATTATCATTTCTTCGAGGGATGTGTTCATGTACACTTCATCTTAAAAAAAAAATATGAGTGCAAATATTATTCCCTATATATCTGTAGCGGATAATTGGAAAAAACATTTTACAAATATGGTTAGTGATAATAATCTAAAACGTAAAAAAATTTACATAGTTGGTAAAAATCAACACGGAAAAGGAGATGCTGATGCAATTATTAAAATGGTAACACCAACAAAAGAAGCAATCGATAGGGCACGCGCAATTATGAGTAAAGAAAAAGATCAGACTAACTTAAATTCAAAAAAAAGTGATACTAAAGAAAGAAAAAAGAGGAAACACAATCATTGTGGAGGTCAAACGCGAACCCAAAAGACGTCACCAAAGAAGAAGAGGAAATTTTCCACGGAAAAAAAATTTAAGTTTTCTTTGTAAATAGCAAACGATATTCATTATGTTTAAATTCAAGGGAGCATCTGATGGACATTCCGATAATATTGCGGTTTTTAATTTACCACCAACAGATGCTGGGTTGGAATCATTTGAATGGATAGAATACAGACCTTCCGGACAATTATTACCAAATTCTCCTGTGGAATTTAATGTATTTGGTACTTCAACAACGTATGTAGACTTACGATCTACTTTACTTTATATCAAACTACAGATTACAACAGGAAATGACATCCCAGTTGTTCCGGCTAATAATGTTGGATTAATTAACCTTCCTTTACGTACAATATGGTCACAGGTGGATTTTACCCTTCAACAGCAAATATTAACTAGTTCTGTGTCTACTAATTATGCTTATAAAAGTATTCTTGATTTTATTTTAAAAAAGGACTTACAAAAACAATCAAATATATTACAAACTGAAGGATTTTTTAAGGATGATGCAGATGGTTTGAAAGATGCTGATGCTTTAAATGGACGAAATAATGCATTGTTTTATAGATATCAATTGACTAAAGACGGTCAAATAGTTGAATTTATGGGGGGTTTAAGTTTAGATTTAATGGATGAATTTCAAAATCGATTTTTAATCAATGGTGTACAGTTAGGAATTAAGTTATGGCCGAATAAAAAAGAATTTTGTCTATTATCCACAGAGGAAAATGTGGATTATAAAATTAATATTGTTGATGCAAAATTAAAGTTGAAACACGTAAAATTAACTCCAGGAGCTTTCATAGGACATCAAGAAGCTATCTCAAAACATGATGCTCTTTATCCGTTTTATAGATCCGATATTAAAACGTTTAGTATACCAGCTGGACAATATTCTTTTAGCGCAGATGATTTATATTTAGGCAATATACCATCCCATCTGATAGTTGCAATGACTCCATCAGAAGGATTTAACGGAAGCTATAAAAAGAACCCCTTTGATTTTCAATCTTTTGATTGTGGATATGTTGGTTTTTTTATTAATGGTCAATCAATTCCATCATCCCCATTTACTCCAAACTTCTCTTCGAGTAATTATCTAGAATCTTATTATAGTTTGTGCAATGAAACAAATGTAGTTAATATTTCTCGAGAAGAATTTTCAAAAGGATATTGTATTTATGTGTTTAATTTAGATTCATCAGATAAAAATGGAATGTTTCCTCTTTTAAAGAAAGGACACACTCGGATAGAATTAAAATTTAATTCTCCGCTCAATGAAACAGCCACGTTATTGTTGTATGCTAAATTTCCTTCTTGTTTATCAATAGATGCAGCACGTAATGTAAATGTAAACTGATGGAGTCTCAAATTATTATAAATTTCTTACTATCAAATGAAAATGTTAAACAACAATTTCAAGGTGTGTTAGCTTCAGATGAATTAACATTTATGCATGTAAAAAGACCTGCTTTGTTCGTAGTAAACACTGACACAAGTGAAAATGCGGGGCTACATTGGGTGTGTATATATTTTCCCAAATCACCAGAAGATAATATAGAATTTTTTGATTCACTAGCATATCCTCCAAATGTATACAACAATTTTATTTCGACGTTTTTGACAGCAAATAGTGCTAATATTATTTATTCAAAGAAACGGATTCAGAACTACTTTACTTCAACATGTGGACTCTTTTGTATATTGTTTTCCGTTTTAAGATGTGAAGGAAAATCTTTTTGTGATATTTTAAATTTGTTCACAAATAATTTAGAATTTAACGAAGAAATCATTTCACATTACGTCACAAATTTAGGATGTCTTAGTAATTAGGTAGTAACATTCTGCATATCTTATCATTTTGCAAACAAGCGTGAAACAAGGAGGATGTTAAACGAAATTAATGTCGAAGAAGAAAATATAAGAACTGTAAATAATGAACCTCGATGGAAATTTTCTTCATCTAAAATTTTTATCATTTCCTGTTTAATTTCTATTTTATCCATTGTTTCTGTGGAAATGTCACGTATGAATTTTATGGATTGCAAGCATGTTGGAATGGATATGCCTAAGATAAATACGGATATAAGTAGTTTTCTACGAAATGGTTTGTTACTTTCAGAGAATAATACTGTGGAATTGATAAAATAGACTTACCTTAGTCGCTGTAATAGGTTATGCTGCAATTCCCTTGCCTGTCTTTAAACTATAAGGAAAAACATAATGATTACAAATATTATCATATTATGTAACATTATAGACTTATCACTTACTATGAATTCAAATGTGTAGTTTGTTATATTGTTTTATAAGGTAATAAATGCTTGAAAAGAATAGAAGTCTTGTTGTGTTTTCTTTTTACTAAATCATACAATCTAAAAAATTATCTTACACAATTACATCCCCTTGCATGAGAGGTAGCTTCATTATTGTCTTCCTCTTCCTCTTCCTCTTCCTCCTTGACATCAACAATCTCTGGAGCCTGCTCAATAGCAGGCTCCGTCTGTATTATCGAAAGTATCATAAGTTTCTGAAGAAGAAAAAAAAACCAAGAACTTCAGACATATAATCGTTAAAATATAAATAAATATAGTTTTAAAATATTTAAAAATTCAATTAAAAAAAAAAAGCATGCATTTATACCTTTTTCAAAAACTCACCATGATATTCAAAATTTGTAGATATAAGTCTTCTCTATTCATTTTGGATTATGCGATGGTAAAGTGGTATAAAATCTACAACACATATATATATATTGGTGGGTAATAATCGTTAAGAGTGTCATAATAAAAAAAATCAAGTTGACACGTTTGTTAATTCATGAAGTATCTATCTAGATCATGAACAAAAAAGAAAATGTTCTCATCCCCCCCCCCCTCAAATCATTTAGATTTGGATACATTGTATATATATCCCCCCCCCCCCCCCCCCCCAGGGATTGCAATGGTTTTGAATTACGGTGTTGATCTGATCTGAAATCACATGTACTTTATCTAATCTATGAAAATTTAACATTCTCTACATACAAAATTAGTTTAAACATGGTGCAGCTTTAAGTTTAACTCAGGTATCTATTAAATAAATTATTTTCTCCTTTAGATATTTCAACATGCTCATCATTTAGATACATTGTATATATATATATCCCCCCCTTTTTTTTTTATTTAGTGAGAGATAGCAATGCTTTTAATGTTCTGTAGTATGGTGTTTGTTGATCTAATCTCAAATTACTAAATTTAACATTCTCTCTCTCTCTTTCTCTCTCTCTCTCTATATATATATATATATTTATATTAGACATAACATGGTGCAGCTTTAAGTTTATCTCAGGTATCTTTTAAATATTCAACATTCCCTATCTATATATATATATATATATATATATATTTATATTAGACATAGCATGGTGCAGCTTTAAGTTTATCTCGGTTATCTTTTAAATAAATTATTCTTTGAACAGGCTCACATTCTAATTTTTTTTTTTTTGTTGTAAATACACCCCCCCCCCCATAACAATGTATATATATATTTTTTTTCTCTTTAATCTTGTTTTTACTTTTTAGCATGTTTTTTCTTTTATAGCAAGTTTTTTTTTTTTACTCATTTTGTGCTCACTCATCTGTGTATGGTGCTACAGTATTTACAGTGTGTGCCACTGTGTGTGCATATTTTTTATGTCTCAAAGCAGCAGTAACTACATCAATTCTTCATTTTTTTTTTTTTATCCTCATAGTTTTATGCAGCTTGATATTGTAATCTCAGGATTAAACATCATATTTGGTGCTACAGTATGTGTTGTTTGCAAGAAAATTCTTATTATCTTCATGTATTATAAAAATTTTACATACTCCTACTGCAAATGTACATATATATATATTTTTTCTTTAAACATTTTTTTTTTCTTGCATGTTTAGTTTATGATTAGTTTAGATCTACTCATTTGTGTTCAGTCATCTATATAGTGCTGTGTGTGTCACTGTGTGTGAATGTGCACACATATTCAAATTTATATGTCTCAAAGTACAACAGTGATTTTGTTTTATCCTTAAAGTTTTATGTTGCATTTTATCACCATTTGCACTAAAACTACCTTTGCAGTAATTGGTCTTGTAACTCTCTCAATTTCAACATCCCATGTGATTTATATTTAAAAGAAATGAGAAAAAACTGTTATATTGTAATTAACATTTTATTTATAACTATTAGGTTAAATAAACAAAGTTAATATATACTCTTGTGTTGTTTTAAGTAGTAAAATATATAAGTTCATACAATCATTACAATATTTTCACAAAATAGGATAAATCAATAATAATACTCATTTGGTTTTTTTTTTTTAATCTATCAGTGTACTATTATAGTGACAACAGCTTGGTTTCGGCAACTTTAATTTATCAATAAAGTATTATTCTTTAAAAGATGCCGAGGGCAAGCAGTTGACGCATTTTTCCACACCACCATTTTCACCGTGCGTGTATTGACATGGAATGACACCTTCAAAATACGGAATGTCATCGTTAATGGTTGGAAGGGTTGTAAACAATTCATTAAACTCAGATAACTTAAGTGCAACCCCTCTTCGTGTAGGTTGAAGGTGCACATCGTTTTTCGGAAGATACCACTTTCTGATATCTACACACATAATGCCGGATTCAACACTTACAAAAATATCCTTTCCGAGATGGAGTCTGTAGACTCCTTCTCGTCCGCGAATTAAGTGTTGTTTAACAGCAACCTTAATGTGTTCGATATTGTCACACAGATACTTCCACTTGGTTTTATCAAGGCTTATGCACTTCTCCAAATCATCTTCTGCTTCTATTTCGACCAAAATATCGTTTCCGTATTCTATTACGCTAATTTTCTTATCTCCAACCATGTAGTCTTCAACTAAGTTTTCAGCAATGAGTGCCATTGTCTATAAAATGAATGATAAATAAATAAACATAAAAGTCTTCTTTTTTTTTTCAAATTGTAATGTTAATTTATTTATTTTTTTAATACAAAGTAATATGTAAATTTATAATGAAAAAAAATAATTAAAACTACTTACTTGTTTTATCTAGAGGATTTTCTTCGGGAGGGTAGAAGGTTTCCTTCAACAGAACGGATGAATGGAGAAAATTTTGTTCCCTTATATACAGAAAGAATCAATAAAAATATCACAATTCTCGGCAAACCTTGTCAAAAGCATTATTTGAATGCCTATAAAATACTCAACAACATACATATGAAGAAATACACATATCAATATAAAAAAATCTCACTCGCATTTTTTTTCCATAAAACACACGCAGATGTTCATAAAACCATCACAAAAGTTGATGTATGTCAAAAAAACTATGAATCCAAATACTAGTACACTAATGATAATAGTTGTTTTAATGATGCAAAATGTATGAACTGCTATTTTTTTTATCAGCTTGTTCCGATGCAGGTACCTTCCTCAAAAGTTATAAAAAATGTTAATAAAACTATTCTTAAGTAACTAACCACCGAAAGTGAAAGTAACCATTTAACCACTAGAGGAAATTACATTAAATCCATCAATAGTAAACACCAACAAACACCCAACATCAGAAGTAAAAAAAAAAAAAATGAGAATCAAACCACCAGAATTAAAAGAATCCACTTAATCACCACAATACTAACTAACCACCAATAACTACCAGATGTAACCACTAACCACTGGAAGTAGTAAACACCAATAACCACTAATCACCTTAACCACCGGAAGTAACCACCAACCACCTTAACCACCGGAAGCTTGCCTTAACCACCTTAACCACGGAAGTAACCACTAACCACCTTAACCACCGGAAGCTTAACCACCGGAAGCTTAACCACCGGAAGTAACCACCAGTAACCACCAACCACCTTAACCATGAGGTGAGGTGTTTACGGGTACCATATACTACTACTAGTATCCATCAGTGCTTAACTACAGTAAAACTCGTTTAGTACGAACATGGATATAGCGAATTCTCGGATATAGCGAAGTCTTTTTCAGTCCCCGGTAAAGTTCTTACCAAATCTTTGCAAATTTTTACAGTTATAACGAATTCGTATATAACGAATTTACGGATATAGCAAACTGATTTTGAGTCCCGTAGAAGTAAATTATAACGAAATTTAATACTTTTATAACGAACGTCTTTACAGTTTACAAAAGTTTGCACTACCCTTTAACACAATTGTTTGAATTAATTTATGTTCATATAATTTTTTCAACTCGCAATCTAATTATTAAGGGTAATAAAGTAATGGTTTTTTTATTCTAAGCCTCAATTAGCAAAAATTATAGTCTGGTTTAAGAATACATATATATATAAAGTGAATTCGCTATATTTATTATTACGAATTCGTTATGCGAAATAGCGAATTACGGATAAAACGAAGTAAATTCATCGGCCCCTGGGACTTCGATATAACCGAGTTTTACCGAATTACGAGAAAAAAGCAATTTGTTGACATTTTCACATAAAAACGGCATTGAAAAAGGGTCCATTCTCTATAACTTAAGTGCACTTGTTCTTTACGGCAAAGTGGTAAATATTGTGGTAAATATTTCCAGTCCCATTGAATGAACTTTGACGAAAAAAAAATGAAATATACAAAACTATATATTTACAACTATTTCTGTTTATATTGTACTTCCAATAGAACAAAACATTGACTAGTTTGTGATAAATAAGCAGACAACAAGTCGTAAAGTTTTGTAAAACGCTGCCAAAAAGTATAGGACACCTCCATATTGTGACGTAGTTTCTTCCAAAATAACCACTATCTTGTTGCAGTGAGACAGCTAGAGAGAAGAACCAGCGATATTTCCGTATCTTCACAGAGCTCTTTAGAGGAAGATGACCCAGAAAAAAGAAAGAAACGCTTTGCGCGCAAAGGATCACGTGAGAGTTCGCTGCAGTACTTCCTGGAAGACAAGCTGCTGGAGTCGAAGTTCATCACTAAGGGTAGACACTCGTCCTCGTCTTCCATATCCATGGAGATTAGCATGGATGAAGATTCAACATTTGTAGAGGTAGAAAGAAACCCGGCCCTGGTGAGTTTGAAGAAGTTCATATATGGTCGGTTTGCAGCGAGAGACCAACAGGATTCAAAGAAATCGCAGCAGGAGATCAAGCAGAAGAGATCAAGGATGCAGCAGCAGCATGCGACAATTACTGAGGAACCGACAGGTAGGGGTTGCAAACGAAACAGGCTTTTTTTAAAACTAGCTCTGCAACTGTAACTGAAACCTATAGTTGCAAACAAAGTTCGTTGTAAGAAACCAGTCCAGTGTCCAATACTAGTACCCGTTCTTAGTAGTCAGTAATAGGGTATGCAAAATTGAACGTGGTTTTTAGAGGGTAAACAAGTTGGTTACGTTTTAGTGCTAAGATTTTTAATTTTCAACACAAGATACGTTTTTTTCTATGTATTGTTATACCTTTACCCGTCGGGAGTCATTTCCAACTTGAAGTAGTTTGTTCTGACAGGCAGTGGACTTCCTGTAGTTCTTTGTTTTTCCTTGGTTGTTTACGTTGCCGCCATTTTTCTTATTCATCTTTCTTGGAATTACCCATAGTTCCGTATTCTATTTTTGTAACGAAGTACCTTTTGGCGGATAAATTTAATCTACTTGTTTATATCGACTATAAAATACTTGTAAGTTATTATTTTTGTGTTTGATAATTAACTTTACATTGTTTTACTTATTTACTGTACTGAAATATTTTCACGTTAATTGAAACGAGACCGATATTCTTTTACGGGATGGGGATTAACTATGTTTGGATAATCTTTTTAACGGGATGGGATTAACTTATCTTATTGGTTATAATTTAGCGTCTGCTTTTGGCACTCTTTAAATACCCGGGACTCTGAGAAACGGGTGCTCTCTCCTTTTTGTTGTGTGTCGGGAAGGTACACACATATTTTGCAGCATATTATAAGGTGCGTACTGTTTCAGTATCTAAGTGACTGAAGTACATTTATAGTAATAGGGTTTAATTAATTATATTTACTAGTTATAGCGCTAGTTTAATTCATATTTATTAGTTCAGTACTAGTTATTTCGATTTATAGAGAGTTAGGGAATATTTTCGCTGTATACTAGTAGTTGTAACTAGTAGCGGAGAAATTTATTTGTATTTTATCGAGAGCCTGTAAGTTTTATTTTGGTCGGGGGATTTTACGTATAGGATATAATTTTGTCGGTAATTGTACCGATTTTGCCATCGTCCCAAGGGTTGAGACTTGTCTGATTTTCTTTTAAAACGGAGTTGTTATTTGTGTCATGTTATTTATGCATTATGGTTGAATAAATTATAAACTTTACATCGTTTTGTTCTCAACACAAGGCAAGCGTTCCGAGCGTTACACAATATTTATACAAACCAAAAATTATTCATGTGTTTCCATTCGTTTTATTATAAGTTTCTGGCAGACCGTTATCTTTGGCTTCTCTGTTCACTGTCACTTATTCATGCTTTTAATATTTTCTTTTCAGGTCTAACTGATCCAGCGGAATCTAAAACAACTGTTAAGCGAAAGAAATGACTGTGGTTTTAAAGTTAATTTTCAATTAATTTCTTACTGAAACTTATTAGAATTCATAGCTCTCTTGAAACTGACAGCAGACACCTAGCATCGTTTATGAAAAATAAAACGAGGGGAAGGGGTGAAGCACATCATAACATTAATTTCCAATTCACGTTTCATTTATTTTACATTGCCCCCAAAAGGGGGCGGGGCAACTTCATAATAATTATCTTTTCTATATATATGTAAATTTTAGAAAATATTTGCTGCGGCAACAAGCCCCCGTCAAAACTACGCTAACAACAAGAGAACCTGAAGACTCAGACGTGTGAGCAAACTTGGTTATGAAGCAAGGACTGCGAACGATAGCATTGTCTAGCCGCCTAACTAAAAGTAATTTTTTGAAAGTTGTCTAATTAAAGTTAATTTTTTATTATAATGTAAACATTTATGTATATTTTCATTAAATATAAATGATTTGGTCAAACAAAGCGAGATAACTTTGTATTTTGAGTTAAAATAGCTCATTTCATAATAGAAAATAACGGAAAACGGAAATGTTTTTTAAAACATCTTTTCCCCCCCGTGAAACAAAAATGCCTTTTGAGGGGTTTTAATTATTGTTATTTAGCATATTTTTACCAAAGGGTTTGTTGTTTCACGGCGGGAACATATGTCTAAAGACCGAAATACATTCCAAAAAAAAAATTTTGCTTCGTAAATTTTCGAAAACTAATTAACAGATGTGAATTAAAATGAAATTTTACTTTAATACATATCGTAAATATGTTATTAAGTTTTTATGCACGTATTGGCCGCTAAATAAAATTTTCCTCACTCATAGAGACCGATTTCAATGAATTTTTTTAGACCCCGCGTTAGCAAAACTTTTTTTTTGAAAATAAATTATTTTATTACAAATTTTGTTTTGATAAATTGATTAGGATTTGATTATACTTTTTAGTAGAAAACTTAGTTTTTGAATATCTGACAGAAATTCCGAAATATTTGGATGTAAAATGTAGGCGGGAAACGGGTGTTAGCGTTCGCAGTTTTTCGGCAGTCCACTTTCTCATCTTTTGGTCTTGCTGCATTTTCTACATTTTTCCGTTCATGTTGATTGCGTCACAGTCTCTGTACATAATCTTGGTGCAGTTTGTACAGTCTTCTGTACACGACTGTGTCAATATCTTGTTGCAGTTTCTACAGTCTTCTGTACTTGCTGATTGTGTCTTGATTCAGTTTCAACAGTCTTTTCTATGTAATGATTTTATTTATGTTGTGGTGCAGGTTTTACAGATGTGGTACACTGCGTGTATTTAGTCATTACAGTATCAGAATTGATACTTTAGAATATCCTTCTGCTGGGCCAGAGGAAAGTCTTTATCTTCAATTTCTGAATTTTGCATTGGTCATCATTATTTTTCGAAAGTCCAATTTTCCAATCATAGAATGAACTACTTTTCTAATAGATTCTGTAAGTAATCATTTTATCCGAAAATCAATTTGTGGCACTACAACATACATCAGACAATTTCTAGTTGGCCCAATTCAGAACTTTTCCCGATGTGCCTTATTACTTATTACCTCCTCTGTACTGAAATTGACCTGTAAACAGGAAGACAAGTCCAAGAGCTGTCTGATACTGCTGCCTAATCATTTTTCTGCTTTTAAATTAAATATCATTGAAGTGATTAAAAACACCAGTTTATTTTGCAAAACATTATTTATTCACTGATACAAATACACGTGAAGGGAAACAACGAGTGGTGTTTCTCTTGCACAGCTGCAGGCAGCCTCTTACATTAGCACCAAACACTGTAAAAAAATTATATGTATTTCATTACATTCCAAAATTGCTATCAGGTAATGATGATTCAAATCTTTAATGTTAAGAACATTCCATAATACCTATTGCTTGAAATGCGGTAAAAGATTAACTAGAACAGGTTTTGAATTTGTTTTTGTTTTTTTATATGTAGATCGTTTTCCTATGCTTTCCCTTTTTAGCTTGTTACTTGTGTAAATATTTTATGAGTTTTTACTTCTTTAAAAAGAGCTCATTAATCAGTTTTTTTTTACTGTTGATGATACAATTTTTACGAAACATTTACTTATATTGCATTTGTAGGAAGGTTGTTGTTTTTAATTCTTAGATGCTGATTAGTTTATTCTTGCAAAATATTTAATTACGCACTTTTAAGAAGGTGATTGATATTTTCAATTTATAAAATGTTAACTTTATAAGAGTTTACTTATATTTCATATGACTTTACAACCTTGATATTGTCAGAACGGGTTTTCTGTTGTTGTTGATTTGGCATGTATATCTGTATCTCAAGGTATACAGTGTACTTTTGTATGTGAAAAGAAGTAAAACAAACATGATTTTTGTTAAAATTAGAAGAAATGACCTTAATTCTATCGAGAAATGCCGAATGGAATGTGCATTTTACTAATATTCCCAGTAAGACAAACTTTCGCACTTGATGACTTGTAGAGGCAAGCTTTTGGGAGTTGATACTGGGCGCTTTGTTAAATATATTATTCTTTATTTGCTCAAGATAAACATTTCATGGTATTATGCACAACATGAGTAAATATATATTATATGATTTACATTATGTATGGTACAATGTCTGGTATGTAATAAAGACACAGTAGTACAGCAGAAAAAAATTATGGAATACCATTGCTGTTATGAAAGGTAATTGAAGATATTTCCCCAGATTACATAATTCTTTATAATTTTGGACACTTAATAATTGTATAAATTAATAAAAAGAGGATTTTTCCCAATAATATTTCTTAATATATTTGAATCGGAATTCTTTATATTGAGGACAAGTTTGCAAAGATGATTTTCTTTTGTAACATTTGTGTGCCGACCACTTTCAATAGCAAGGTTTTGTGATATAGGACGTGTTTGCTTTATAGCCATGCTTATTTTACATACTCACTTCTTGTGTTTTATTTGGAGACACTTCACTATTTTGTCAATAAAAAATCTCGCACAAAAGTCTCTTGTGTTTTTCAACGTAGAGATGTCCATAGCGGTAGTGTCCGTTGGTCAGGCGGTATCCTACAGACAATAGGATTGAATCTCCAGGTGTTAGGGGTGTCCGTTGGTCAGGCGGTATCCTACAGACGATAGGATCGAGTCTCCAGGTGTTAGGAGTGTCTGTTGGTCAGGTATTATCCTACAGATGATAGGATCAAATCTCCAAGTGTTAGGAGGTTCACATCTCCAGTGCAAACACGTCACTATTAAACCAAGAGAAACAAGATTATTTTACTATGTAAATTTTTTAGATGGGTCATTTTCGCTGCTATATCCCTTATAACTGAAATCTGCAGAATTTGAATTGTGCCAGACTTGTTTTCATAGTTTCCTTTATTCAAAGATTTATCTTACCTATGGACGATTGCTTGGTTCAGGGTACGGTTTGAATGGATGACAACAGAATCTGGTTCTTGTTGTATCAGTCAGACGATCCGTGAAGAACAACTGTAGAATCAGCCACCGTAAGCCAGGCCCTGGAGAAATAAAAACATTTATTACGACAAAAGTACAAAAAAAAATATTTATTTCTTAAAGACGCAATTAAAAAATAGTCACTCAAATATGTAATTCAAAGTCTCTCATTACACAGGACAATTTCCATTACTTTCCATGGTTTCGTTTTGGAATCGTCAATTTTTGTCTCATGACACTGTTCAACAATTTACAAAGGCAGCTTACAAGACAAAATGTATATGACATTAAAATTTTAATTAATTTAAGTTTAACGTGAGTTTCCTATTAACCCTTTATCAAATATTTTCGCTTAAAGATATTTCAACAAAATAATTCAAAAACATAAACATTGTTTAATTTCTTTTGTGAAAATATAAACTGTGGAAATATTTTTCAGAACCCTCGGTATCATTAAATTGATTTTTTATTCTTAAACCTCCCTCAATTATAAGTGCACATTTCACATTTCATCCCATTCATTTTAACAAAAGGTACAGTTTGGATAACTGTTCACAAACAAAGTACTGATGAAAAGAAATCACATTTGCTTAGTGAAATGAGGTGAGATGAAATATAAAGTACATTATTAATGCTTTTGTAAAGTTTTGAATAAATTAACTTTAATAGATTACGGATGATGTCATTGTAGTACTTTATTTGAAAAACAATTTTAAAAAGGGTAAATAACTCTTGTTGCAAGAAATCAGAACTCTTCAGTGAGTCATGTAAAGAGGAACCGTAAGATATAAGCGAATCACTGACATCATTTCTGACCACTCGTACATAAAATTAGCCACCCCCACCCCTCATCAACATTATTATGACTTTATAAGCGAAATGAAATTCAATCAGAAATTAGGGTCCGACTTCATAAAGAGTATAATATGAACTATTCATTAAAGGTTCAGATGAAGGACCAGAGACCCTTGGGAAGCAATGATGTATTTATCCAGTTCACTTTTTCAGTAGCTCACAGCATTTATTGCATCACGACTTCAACATACATTTTGAGGATCAACAAATCATTTCTTCAAAATTCTGAACCTTATCACATCTTATATGCAAATAGAAGGAACAGTTTAGTTACATTTTAATGTTCAGTTTTTCAAATAAAATAAAACATATTATTCATATTATTATAGAATTAAACATCCGGGTCATCAGTGATGATAACAAAGCATTTACTTACTGTACGTGGAACTCTTGTATCATTCACAAACTTGAAAATGTCGGTTGCCTCTCATAGCGTAACTTGCAACTAGATCATTTGAGCACACTAAAATTAAACCACTATAATGCAGATCCAATAGAAGTCATTTACCAATATCAAGGGTTCCACAGTAGTGGTGCCGCTTTCTATGGCCGTATTTTGCGAAATCAGGATTCAAATTTAGAAATAATCTCCAACAAAAGGAGGCAAATATGCTTCATCTCTTGCACGTGTTACAGTTCTTATCGAAGTGGTAGCATTGGTGGAAACAGTTATTCGTTAATTTTTTAAATGGTTTTTTTCTAGATTTTCTTATTAGCCTGAATTCCAATTAAGGCAACACCTTGAGGGTGGGATGGGGTGGTGGTAGGTTGTATATTTCTAATATTTTTCCTATATAACTATGACGAATTTTGCATCCCTCAATTGGCCTAAATTATTAACCCAGATCTCAATCCCCCCTTTCAAAAATTAAAAAAAATATATTATCGTTGATTCTGGAGTAAAGATTTAACGAAAGTAAATCTACACTAAATAAGGAAGTTTTCTTAAAATCAAAAGAATTTTTGACGCGGTGAATCTTATAAAATGTTTGTATGGTAAGCGCATCCTATTCTCAGGTGTAATAAAACCGCTCCGTGTGTTTCAGCTTATCAGTGATTAAGTGATTTTCCAATATTTTCCCTATTTAGTTACCATTTTCTTTTCTTTGGACAACAGTACACAAATTTTACCGTTTTTTAAGACTCAGATTTATATTTGACTTTTGAAAAAAAAAAATACTAGAGTGTTTTAATATATCATTGTTGATCGAACATCAGGGTTGCTTGTTGTATTTTCAAAATAAATAAAGAAGACAAAGGAATAAGATAGCGCAAATGGTTATTTGGTTTAGTCGTAAAATACAATTTCATTTTTAAAAAATTTCAAATTAATATACTTGATAATGTTATAATATAATACGTTTACAAAAGGGCAATTTCTAACTAAAGTATATTATTGTTTTGAGTATTTTAACAAAAGATAAGGAAAAAAATAAATTCTATAGTTTTGGTGGCATCAAGCCCACAACCTAAAAACAAGAGGCCCATGGGCCACATCGCTCACCTGAGCAACAATGGCGAACTACATTGACTTAACACACTTTACGGTCAGACGCGACCTATCTTCCATTATTTTCTATTTTTTCCTATCTCCACAATGTGAAGATTTCCACATAGTAATTCCATAATTATATTTTACTATTACATGATACTTTATTTATTTAGATATAAAGTGTTCAATTGAAAATATATACTATTACTTTATTTATAAGCATTCAAATGCATGTTGCATGCTATTTTAAGGAAAATTCTAAATATTATAGCTCTAAAAATAGCCTGGTATTAAACCTTGAATTTTTTGGAATTAATTATTAATGTTAATAAATAAGGAATAATTTATCAAGGAAAATTATATAAAATTGAGGAACGTCTCGTGTGTCCTTAAATAATTATGAACTGTAAAATTTAATATTTAGCAAAGTTAAGTACCATGATAATTTTCTGACCTAAAACTCAATATTTTATAAAGGCGTAGGGGTGTAAAATATATTGTGATATATTAATTATATAACACCGGTATATTATTTCCTACAGTTTTTGCATATATGTGAACAGTATAAGCTCATTTAAGATAAAAAAAAATCATACATTTCCTAAGACGTATATCAGTTAAAAAATCAGCACCCATTGTGGGCCTACCTTATTTTTATTGTAATCATAATTTGAACATTTTGAATCTACACAATTAAATTTTATTTCATTAATATGTTGTCTTAGAGGCTATGCAATGCATATTTATTTTATATGATGAAAATACTGGAAAAGGTAGTTACCATTTACCTGCAATATTTCTTGTTTGGTATATTGGTATTTATGAAAATAAATATCGAACTTAAATTAGTGTAATTTTCATTTTCCACATCTAAGTGAATATATTGTGTGTGTTTATTTAAGATGCCAAGCTCTATGAATATACCATGCAGATGAGATACATTTCATTTTCACAGCTGATATCTCATATGTGAAAGTTAACAAAGATTGACGGACAGAGAATCGCCAGCTAGTCTGGAAAGCAGTACGCAGTGTTTGAACTCTGTGGCGAAAGTTGCTAAGGCTACATTAAAAAACTTAATTGGTCTTCTCTTAAATAATTGTTTACATGATGTAAACTTGTGTGACGTTTAATATCCTTACTCACTTGATCGATGAAAACATTTGACTGGAAAATGTTGTCACATGATGTGTTAAAAAGCTATATAATTTAATGTATTGTTAGGCATACAGGTATCAGTTCTGTACTAAGGCCCATTAATTATTTCATATTCCCTCAAAAACAACAAACGACTACAAACCAAGATGATTTACTGCTGCAATATTTTCTTTAAAATAATGATAATGCACGGATATCCTCATAATTATAATGTGTCAGAACTGTTAAAAAGAAGTTTTTATTTACTCGTTTGAAAAATACCAAAATTGTTGCAGATGTAAAATAATTTATCAAATGAGAAAGGACCCCAGAAAGTAGTTATAGCACATCATCCTTTTGATTTTTCTGTACACAAGTATATAATGTTTAGCAAGACAATTCCAAAGATCAACAAACATTTCAGCGTCAGTCGTAGAATGATAGGCAACTTTTAAAAACTTATCCAATTAGTTAAATTTCATTTTATTTAATGCATTCATACATTATATAGATAAAATGTTTTGTAATTGAGTTAACCAGGTGACACAAAATCAGTTTATGCACTGTGTATTTTGGAGAAAATAGTCCTACCCTATGACCCAATTACAACAGTTTTAAGTTTTAAAGATAACTGTAAACAAACGGTTTTGCATTAATTTGGCAGAGTTATTAAATAATTACAAGTTACCTTCTTATATATTGTAGTATCAACAAGAAATGTAATGATTATCGATTGTAATTTTCAATGCACGGTATATGTGTTTGCATCACCCATATTTATAACCTCTAAAGATAAGACAGTCGCGGGTGATTAATCACAACAGGGTTTAACTGAGGCTGTGAAAACGTCTTTTCAAATTCATTAACATCTTTTTATTGTCTTTGGATTTAATTTACACGATTATGAACTCGGAATACATGGCTACTTCAAATTCTCTTTCAAAGGAAATTCCGGCGAAGTTACCGATCAAAAATCGATTATTTCAATCAAAGTCGCTCCCTTGTTTGATCCTTGTTGACACAATTAGAAATTAATAAACAATAAAAACAGAGGGAAATGCACTTTAGTACGTTGTTAATGCATCAGATTTTATCATTTTTGCAGGTAAACAATCAACTGCCTATTTACCGAAGTTTATGTTTCAAATACATGGCGATTGTTTCCCAAGTTAAAAAGCAAAATGAAACGAAAAATTCAAAACAAGCTAAAACCACCCTCACAAGTGAAAATGACAACGCGTTGAAATATTTAACCTCAATTTACTTCACAATAATCGGCACCAATGTTATTTCCATGTTTCATAGATTATATTCGCACGTGAACTGTTGCACAACAAACAAAGAACCTCGTTTTCGAGATGCGGTAGACTGGCGATGCCTGTCATAAGACCAGTCTATCGCAATGAATTGCCAGTCTACGATATATTGTATAACGAGCCATTCTTAATTAGTATTTTCGCAATTATCTCAAATTTGGAACAGACTTCGCGTATAATTTTTGCAATTTATATTTTCCTTTCCCTAAGGATGATTTATGCTAAATTACGTTAAGATTAACTCAGTAGTTCTTGAGAAGAAGATTTTTTAAAATGCACCCCCCCTTTTTTACAGTTTCGAGGTTTTCTCCGCTTTGAATACAGATCGGACTTTTATTTTTGCAATTTATATTCACCTTCTTATAAGGATGATTTGTGCCAAATTTGGTTAAATTTGGCCAAGTGGTTTTAGAGAAGAAGATCAAAATGTAAAAAGTTTACAGACGGACAGACAGACGGACAGACAGACGGACAGACGGACGACGGACAACGGGTGATCAGAAAAGCTCACTTGAGCTTTCAGCTCAGGTGAGCTAAAAACCCTAGCTCGACAATGTTACCTGATGTCTGGTGCTCTATCCAATGAGCCATTTCATGATCAGTTACAACAAACTGCTATGCTATGCGACTTCGACCACAAATTTACGGACTTGTATTTTTTTCTAAAACGTTCAATTGTTGGGATACAAAATGAATTTTTTAAAGTGTAGAGGGTCATCTCTCCACATTTATGTTGATTGAAATCGGTTTGGTTTTTTGTAAACCTTATATAAACTATGACAAAAACATGGAGCTCAGAACTACTTTACAAAAGAAAAGTCTTGAAGTTCTAAAAATGATATGGAGGTTTTGACACGCATACGCCAGTTCAAATCGACCTATTCCAAGTATTTAACAAATTCAAGGGTTATAAATCGATGGTATGATAAATATACATTGTTTTCAATAATTCAGAAATGCATTTATCAGATTTATTCATATTTTGATTTCATGGAATCTTATCTATACTCATATAGGCATTCTACACGCCTTATTCACCCATCTTCTTATTGTATTTGAGAGATTATGATGGAAAAGGGAGAACCTTACCTTCAATATATAATACATGACTGCAAATCATACTCTTAAGTATTACAAATAATATCAATACAGATGAAATTGTAGATCTCAAACTCTTATATTGTAAACATTTTCCCTCAGCTTCCATTACCGTAATAGAAATGAAAATCCTTATACCTTACTGCACATCAAAAATTTCCAAATTTAGAATGGTGGATGGTCAACAATTTAAGGTAAGACGCGACCTATCTTCCATTGTTTTCTATTTTTTCCTATCTCCGCGATGTGAAGATTTCCACTTCGTAATTCCAACATTATATTTTTTTTTGTTGCATGATATTCTTCTATTTGGATATATGGTTTCAAATGAAAATATAAACTATATATGAATTAATTAATAAGCGTTATATTGCATTTCTTTGCATCCTATTAAAAAAATTCGAAATACATGTATTCATGAACAGATAATCTATCTAGGAAAATTATCTTAAACTAACTAACGTTGCATCTGTCCTTAAGGTCTATAAAAGGCCGTAAAATAAATATTTAAAGAAAAAGTCTATGTATTTTTGCTTTGAATATTTTTCTCCATCTTTCAACAGAGCTCTTCACATAGAGGTAAATATAGCCCCAAAATGGCCTCAATCATCCATTCCTCTTTATACCTCTTAGAACTACGGGATTCATATATATAGAAGTGTTTTTTGTTCGATATGTACACCCAAAATGGCGTTATAAATCAACACTAAAAACCATCACCCTATACACAAATATGCTTACAGAAAATAGGTGCAAACAATTGTGTTTAAATAATATGATAATTTTCAAAAGAAATATTGTTTGGCAGGATATGTTCGTTTTTATCCATAATAGGAGTTAATGGTTACGCTTTTTGACACTGTTCTTTAAGAGCTACTGTTGTGCGTTTGGTAGTTCCTTGTGATTATATTTAGCTCTCAGAGATAAAAGAAGATATGTGAAACCGTCGTGTTCCAAAGAAAGTATCAGATGAATTACAAACTAGTTAGAGTGTTAACTGTCCTTTTCTTAAATCAAAGAACCAGTTTATTTCCGGGTTCCCTCTTGAATATCTTGACAGCATTTCCAACATCATCACTGCTCTGAAAAAATCAACTCTTTGCAACATGAATATGAATTAATCTTTTCGTGAAAACAAAGTTTTTAACCCTACTCAATACTTTGCATTCAGCAGTATTGTAAGATAATTACTTTGAAAAGACGAGAGATAAGAACATTGCTAACAATTAAAGGCAGTAAACGGTGCACTTTTAACTTAAACATGTACAAAAATATGTAATATCTTGTACATTTCGATGTAAACTTGTAAAATGTAACCCCCTCCGTTCTAAAGCGTTAAGAAATGACCAAATTTAAATATTATCTTTACCTCACAAAATTAATGTAAACAATGTTATATTCAACTGTGCGATTGTTCGCCAAAACAGTTATTGACATTTTGCAATGTTCTTGAAGCTGCTTTCTAAATAGAATACACAGCCAAATGTAATACATTTACTTTCACAAATACTGTACCAGCATCCACATTTACTTCCAAAAGAACCAAAGGTTAAACCCCCAAATTTTTATGTAGTAATGACATCATCCCCTTGCCATGTTGTTCCATTCCGATAGCCCTTCCCAGTGTTGTGGTATAAATCCAAAACTTTCTCATATCAAGTTTCTGTTTATAAGAAATTTCCATATTACAAGTCTCCTATTTGGTTCAGAAGATATTTTAACATTTCCATATAACGACCACAGTTTCTCGAGAAAACTGTAAAACTTCACAAATAGACATTATGGTACATAGAAGATATAATCCAGAGCTTACTGGCTTCAGCTCAGATGCCTAAAACTATATTGCAAGACTGGTAATTTGGAGAGGATTTTTTTAAATATAAAAATCATACTTGAAACATGGCAACAATTAACACAGCGTTATGCTCTTTAACAGAAAACAAATTTAAAAAATAAGTTACTTAAAATCTTCTGGAAAATATGGTACATTAAAGATGAGCAAACACCTTCTTAATGGTGTTCACATCTTTGCCCTTAAATATTCAAACCCTTACGGAAAACAGAAATGCAAAAATGCCATAAAGAAACATTATCAGCAGCAATGAAATGATATTCTTTTTTTTCTTTTTGGTCTACTAAATTTGTTCATAAAGCTTGCAATAAAAATAATATATTAAACATCATGGTTCCAGATAAAATGTCACTTTACAAGTATTCTTTGGAAATCTTGCAAATACATTTGTTTCATTCATAACATTCCCAATACAGAGATTAATATAAGCATATATAAGTTTAGAACTAATTTACTTCCTGATTTCCCATTCATTGGAGTAAAATGATATTGACCGCGTTTCTACCATCAGCATTGCTCTGAAAAATCAACTCTCTACAACTCATAAATATAAATAATATAGTTAATTTTGTCAACAAAAAAAAACAAACCTTTTTTAATTTATAATTAGTGTATGTGGTTGAAATATTTATAAAAACAAAGATATTTACAGTCTATTCAGCGGTAAAACTAGCTTGGAATGACAAAACATTTACAACAAACAAACACACAGTCGATGCATAAATTGATTACAAACGCCTTTTGATTTAAAGCTGCTTGGTCCGAGCTCGAGAATATTTCAATCTTCAAAACTTGTTTACACTCCTAAGATTTGCGAACGCTAACGCCCGTTTCGCGCCTACATTTTACATCCATATATTTCGAAATTTCTTTCAGATATTCAAAAACTAAGTTTTCTACTAAAAAGTATAATCAAATCCTAATCAATTTCAATCAAAAAAAAATTTGTAATCAAATTATTAATGTTTAAACAAAAGTTTTGCTAAAGCGGGGCCTTAATTTTTTTTTTTCATTGAAATCGCTCTCAATGAGTGAGGAAAATACTATTTAGCGGCCGATATATGCATAAAAACTTAATAATCACATGTTTACGTTGGAAATTAAAGTAAATTTTCATTTTAATTCATATTTGACTATTTGAAGAAGATTTATTTTTAAAAATCCGATTTCCGTTCGTTTCTATTATGAAATGAGCTATTTTAACCCAAAATGCATAGTTATCTATCTTTGTTTATATTTAATGAAAATATACATTAATATTTACATTATTACAAAAAAAATATATTTAATTAGACAATTATAAAAAAAAATGACTTTTAGTCAGGCGCCTAGACAATGCTATCGTTCGCAGTCTTTTGCCATACCAGTTTTGATTCTAAAAAAGGACTTTAACAGAAATTGTTCACTAATTACAACATACAAATAAAAATCATGCATTTTGAAGAAATATCATAAATGAAAAAATATTGGCAAACTAACGAAAATCCTATTAATAATTACTTTATTAAAGTTCAATATGGCGTTCTTTTTCATGATCAAATTTGTGAAGAAATTTATTTCAATTAACTACTTACATGAAAATTATCAAGTTTCCAAAAAAATTCCGCCTAAAATTAGTCACATTGGTTAAGTTTTTGATTATCAACAACGGTTATGAGAATGGAGATGCTAAAATACAATGATATAAAAATATTGTAGGCAAATTGAAAAAAAAAATCATTTTCAAGGACATGATAGTCAGTTACGTCTATATTTGCTATTTCTTCCCGTGTCCATGTTCGGTTATGGTGAAAGCAACATGTATCCGTTCAGATAAACAAAAAATATAAAGATATTGTAAGTAAATTATTTAGTGTTAATTGGAGCCCACATTTTGTGAAAAGTTCAATTTTGATATATATATTACATGTATCTTTAGTCAATTTTAGCCCAGATACGGAATTCACATCGGTAACAAAAAATGGAACTTGTTTATCAAACCAGGCTAAATAGTGAAATTATCGTTACAGGATTTTGATAATTAATGGCCTTACTGTATATGTTCCAAAATCAAGTGATATTTATAAATTAAATTTTTTTTAAAAATGTAAAATTATAGCGTTTAAAACACATACAGGTAACCAATTACAGTAATTTTATAAAGCAGGCAGGTTGAGTGGGGGAACCCAATCACCAGAAATATTTCCCTTATTGAAAGCCAGAGGTTATAACAAAATATTACAAAGTGACGAAACAGATCTAGAGGAAGATTCAATGGAATTTCGTTATTCCATCTATGTAGTGTTTAATTTTAATACATGATCACCTGACTTTGTTCTTACCTTTATCAATATGGGAAATTTTAAAAAGCAGCAGACGTCAAAAAAGATACCAATAATATGATATTATACCCTAAGTACTAGTATTACAGCAAGCCTAGAATTGCACTCTATCATGCTATAATCTATTTACAATATTTCTTATCATTAAATATTGATTTTAAATAGTTCTTTTTGATTTTTTGAAATAAAATAGATAATTTCATTACTAGTCTTTGAAATGAACAAGACAACAAAATTAATGATAGAATTTAGGAACAAAGAATTGCGTAGATATCCCTACACCATGTGCACTTCTGTTGAAGGTGAAATTCTTCACCAAAATTTTGCTTTATGGTAAGTTGATTAAAAGTAACATTATTGAAGGTTGATTTCTCGTTGTTCAAAGGAAGTTTTATTTTCTGAATTATTTCATACAAAGTTTTTTTTGTATTTTTGATGAGAAATATTTAAAATCTGCTTAAATTGCACATAAGGAAATGTAAAGTTTACAGCTTGCTGTAAAACAATGTATTTTATTAATATCTAACAAATCATGCCGAGTAAGGTTATCTTTTCTTAATAAAATAATATTAACATTAAACATTTCATGAAATTAAAAACAAAAACCTAATTTTGTTCATATTTTTCATAACAACACACAATAGAGAGGAAAGGTTTGTCAAATGAAAGAATATAACAATTTCATTAGAAACCTATAATGGTTTGTTACATAACTTGTCAATCAAATTCAATAGCTTTTATGGCTGCAAATGCAAAATTATTTTTTACATTTATAGAAATTTGTATCAGGATCAGTTTTTTTTATCAGGATTGATCAAAATCATTCTAACTTTCAAAGTAAATTAAGAATATAAGAATGATTTAATTGCATGATGGTGACGTAGATATGAAGACAATGAAGTATGATTTGTTCCTCCAAGAAAAATCATACTTCCGATTGCGAAGGCAAGGCTGAGGGATATATGATTTTTCTCGGGAGAATCCATTCACATGTTCAGTATATATACTCGTTCATATCACCCTAACATTCATACATAAATTGTCTATTATACCTAAAGACATGTTAATATAAAATAAGTCAAGTTCCAATAGTTTCTAAACTCTAAAAAGCAAAAACATCTTAAATGTTTGACTTTTAGACTTTTCATATGAATATCTTCTATTTCTTTCATAAATTCGCATTCATAAATAATGAAAATTTTGTTTATCTGATGAAAGAGTGCTTATAACTTTTAAATGTTTTAGATTTAACCAAGTTTATTTATGTTGTTTGCTCATCTCACCTTTTTTTCATATCAATGCAATGAAAAAAACCCGTGACTTCCTAAGGACTGGTATATGATTTTTACGACATTTTCCTCACCCTATCACGTGTGTAGACAAATCAGATGATGCATTATATAAATTATCATATTGATGTACAAAAATAAATAAACAAAATTAATAGTATGTAAGAATCATAAATGAAAAACATTAATAAGAATGTTAAAAATATACCACATTTTATGGTTGAAAACTTATGCCAACACAACCTAGTTTATTTGCAGAATCCAAAATGTCCACTTTTCTAGTGAAGGATGTTGGTCATAGTGTCATAGTGACCAACAAAAAACAAACTAATTAACTTTTTTAATTACCAATAAAAAGATTTCACATTGTTCATTATTTTATTTGTCTGAAAAATGGTTTTCTGCACAGAGGATTATAGACACTAAATTTAAAACCATCGCATTATATTTATTTCCCCTTATGTTTCTAGCTCTCGTGCTTTTTTTTCAAATTTTTGTAACAAGTGGAAAAGAACAGCTATACAATAGAACCCTGGATTGAGTATGTACAATAAACAAACAATTTTTACGTAATTCATAAACAATTCAGACTACTGTGCACACGTCTTGGGTACTATCGTAAATTACATATATTTGTTTTAAGCATATCTTTTGATCCAAATTAGGAAACAGAAAATTTTCAGTATATTTTCAACTACTTTCATAAAATAAGAAAACCAAGTAACCAAAAGGATACCTTTTCGTATGTTAATGGCAATTCGAATTTTTTAAGAAGTAAAATTACTTCAAGCTGATTTCTAAAAATAATACATTTCTTATGTCCGCATGCCAACTGGTTAATGCCCTTTTGTTGTTGAGTATCCAAAAGAATTTGATATATTGAGTATTTAGAAGAAATCCTTTGAATGTCATTTGACTGAATTATTATCTGTGCTGTTTCCCTCAACTAGTAGTGGTACAAATGTTCATCTATGTCTGAAGTCAATAACTAAATACAGGAGTTGACTCTAAATTACATTACTATTACAGGTAAAAATTTGTTTGATTATCTACAATGTTCATCTTTTTGAAACTTGCAAGATAAGTATAAAATTCCCTTTTTCATGCAAAATTTATATATATACTTTATTCAAAAGTTGCAATTTTCCATGAATTTAGAAAAAATATTGAAACTATTCTTAATAATGGACAGTTAAGGTGACTCCCTACACATTGCAAAAGTTTCTCAAATCAGCAGAAAATCACTGTATTTTGATAGATAACATGAAGCATAATAAGTGTAACAATCAAATGTGCGAAAAAAAATAATGCAATTTTGGATAGAAAATATAATTTTTAAAAAATTTATTCAATATTCAAATTGGAAGAAAATTCCCAGGATGATTTGAACTCTGTGGTTCACAAGCCTGATACTTAAATCATTAAGCGTTGACAATATTCAACCGAATTGGCCATACAAATATCTAATGCAGCGTCTGATGAAGTGAGGTACCTTAAATCTTTAAAATTTCTATTAAAAAATTTCTCAATTTATGTGACTTTTAAACAATTTGAATACCACACTTGAGGGTGATTGAATTAAAGAAAATCAAAGAAAAATAAGCCCAACACCACAAAAATTACATTACTAATGCTTTTGTTGGAATTAAAAATTTTCCTCAGAGGTGTTTTTTTTTTAAATGAAATTTGCCAATCCAATAAGCAGTATCAAATAGTTTCCTGTAATTTTATAATACCAAGTTTTATTATTCCATCAGCCATTTAGAGCACTTGAACACTGTGCTATCATGGTGAATACTAACAAAAGCTCTGTTAGTGTAATGCCTTCATCTAAACAGTACCAAAACCCTTTAATTATATTATTATATTTCTCCATACTGATAGATATAATTAAAGTTACTAAATTTACCACCAAATATACAAAATATTTGACCCATTTTAAGACATTTTGAGCTACAATTTACTAACATACTGTTTACAAAAATATATTTGTATTCAAACTGAGATTTTATTTTTTGAAAACTTTTCTACCAGCAGGATATCTTTTTCCCATTGATTGATTAATATCACAAACTTCTGTCTAAATAGACACATGATTTTATTAATGTATGACACAAGGTTTACAATTATGACAACAATATTATTAATTTTTTTTAAACAATTATATGACATGTTTCTCATGGCAATAAAATTCTGCCAGCTTTCTATCTGGTTTGCTGGCAATTGTTTTCCTCATAGTCCTTATTCATTGTAAAAACAACATTTGTAAGGTACTTTACGAAGTAAGAATAAATTTCACTAAAAATGAAATACATGAATTGTTACTGTGAATATGCTACATAAACTTCCATGTTCATGACTGTACTGAAATGTCTAAAAATTCAGCACTGTTAAAATCAGATCACCAGTCATCAACTCAACAGTTCTTTCAAGGGGGAAAATCCCTGATTATATCAAAGCTTAAAATCTGCGCATTCTCTTCATTTCTCCATAGTCGTCTCTGGGACCGCCCATTCCTCCCATATCGCGTCTCCTATCATTGCGATTCCCCATCCCACCCATATTTCGGTTATTGCCAAACATTCCCCCTTGATTTGGCATATTGCCACCAGGGTGGTTTCCGAAATTGGATGGGTTGCCTCCAAAATTGCCAGGGTTGGAATCGAAACGATTCTATTAAAGCAGCACATTGACAATTCAGAAGTCATGGTTAAAATCACGTGGGTCAAAGTTTTGTTCGGATTTATGATAATTAAAGTGGTCAGATATCCAAAAGGGCAGATAATCACACATCAGGAGCGTTTCAAGGTTCATCAGAGGTCATCCAAGTAAACATAAGGGGAAAAAGAAAGAAAAGAAAACAATTCATTAGTGGGGTTGCTTGATATTTACCTGCCAATCTTCACTTTGTGGGGAGGTTCCTGGTCATTTTCGGGAGTAACTTGTGACAGGGCTGATCAACACTACTATCAAATGTTGGACAATACTTCCAACAAGAACCAAAGAACAGTCAAAATCAAAGTCCCAAAACAACAGGTATTCAACCTTCACAGTCATCAGCAAATACAAATATTGCATTATTTCTTTATTTCAGCTATCAGTAAGCATTAAAATTTAACATTTGTGCTCATTGATATTCAGAGGAACTAACATTTTATGTATAACATAAAAAAAATGAATACAACAGGTCTTCGTGCAAGACCTAGAAAACATAAGGTAAGTTACAAAGCAGTTCTTCATATCAAGAAATTTTTCCTTCATTAGCAGGATGTATGCAGAACATGTCAAATTTTTTTAAGGTATGTTCTTAATCAACTAAATGTTAATATTGATTTATCAAAACCTAAATATTATCTACACTCTTAAAGATTACGTTTACGCAGGGGCAAAAAATAATCCACTAATAGGAACGAAAAACTACTGACTGTAAATTGTAGCTCCACTATTGTGGTGCTATTTTTCATTTTCAAATAACTAGGTCAATGACCTACCTTTTATGCTAGTGACCTCTGAAAGTTTAAAGAAAAAATTGTCAAAATTTGTCGAAGTTTTCAATATTAATCTACTTTTGTCATAGCATATCTTCCTCAAATAATCAATATTGATATTTGTTAATAACATTTTTATTTTGTGATTTTAAAACAACTTTGGACTTTAGGTATTGAACTTTGTAAAAATATTTTTTTTGAATTCTCAAACCCTGAGTAAATGTAATCCTTAAAGCATGTTCTTAATTAACTTTAATGTCAATGTCGATTTATCAAAACCTATACTTTATTTACATTTGTTGTAAACTATAAAGGTCCTAATTAAGTATGTTTGTTGTTCAAATAAACTTAAAAAGACCTAAAGGGTCATGTAAATACATTATGCTAGCTTTGGGGATACAATTTATATATTTAAGGCATTCATGACAACACAGTTGGTATCCTTAATAAACTCGCAAATACACGTACTGTGCAGTAATTCAAGTTCTTTCAATTTTACACCAAATTGCCAGGTATCATGTAAAATTTATAATATGTATACTGAACCTAACATGAAATTTAACCTTGCAGCAATGAAAAAACATCATGAGATATGCCAAAATTTTCTATGGGTCTTTCTGTTTTTATAAACTTCTCAAAACTTTTGTTATCAAATCAAAAGAAATGTTTATGGACAGATGAATGGATGGTTAGATGGACAACATGAAACCTATAGGGACCCAAACTTACATATATGGTTTCATGTTGTATAAATCAATTGACGCAGTTAAGACTCCCATAGAAAACCAGGTACACAAAAATCACACTAAAATTGACCTTTAAAATATTGCTGTTGCAGTCGACAGACTTAAACACCGCCCTTCTTTTAAATAAATTTCTTTTTATTCATTTTGTTATTAAAACATATTTACCGTATTTTTCCGACGATTAGTCGGTATTTTTTTTCCTCTGAAGCAGAACACCCGACTTATCGTCTTGTTCGACTTGTCGTAGGCTCGTAGTCAGAAATTTTTTAAAAATAGCATTAAAAATCATGGTTTTAATCATCTTGAGTTAGCTGTGTGATTGAAAATTACGTTGTTGAATTCACTGTTCATCTTTAATAATTATCATTTTCACTCATCTGTCAACACTTAAATACATAATAATAACAACAGTTATTAAAAAATGTTACATTGTCTTTAATCAATTAAAAGTTTTACCGTTCCGTTTTTATAAACACATCGTCACATGGTTCTATGTATCACTAGTAAGAAGATAACATTGCGCAGTAAAATTGAAACCAAGTTTGAATGGAAGAAAATATTGCAGTGGGTCTGGGGGATGTTTTTTAAATTTAATTATTTTGTTTGTAAAGAGTTGTTAGTGGAAAGTATAAATCAGAAATATTTAATGGTCAAATTCAATCTTAAAAATACGTGATCGGCAATTATCAATACTACTGTTTATACAATAGGCTGACACCGGTTGTGTTAATAATCTTGCCCTAAGGCTGAGATCTTTACGGCAATTTCACTCCCTGTGTATATAAAGAGTACCGTTATAAGAGTGATTATAGTTCATTGATTAATTATTGTCCAATTCTTTGATTATTGTTAGATAATTTTTTTAGGAAACGTATGTATGTCGTATATCGTCATTATCAAGTCGTACAAATGATCGATTTATTTCTAACAGTGTCTATGTAAAACAATAGCGTGTAACTGCATTACTGGATACAAAGTAAACAAGTTTCATCAAATCATAGTAATTGCTAAGCTTTCCGCACTTGAGATCCCCCTTTGAAGTCCGACACGAGACAGGTGCATGCCTATGACAGGTGGCTGGTTACGTAATGGCGAATACACTGGCGATAGTCAGAGTGGATATTACTTATTTTAATGCTTGGGAATAAAATATTTCTGACAAAGTAAGTTTAGTTTTGCATAACACGCGATATCGGGATTTGTTTAAAATGCAAGCGACTTTGTAGAAGTTGCCGGTATTTGAAAATTTGATGCATAACTATAAAGCGTAATTGTTTAAATGTTAATCATTAATAATAATTGGTAGCAATATCGATGACATCGTGGCATCATACACTGATAATGTTACTGCAGTTTTATAGGCCATTTTGAAGTGATAAGATCGACGTATGGTCTGAGATCGACGTATCGTAGGATTTTGTTAAAATTTTGGCTAAAAATGGGCAATTCGACGAGTCGTCCGCATCGACGAGTCGTCGGGAAAATACGGTACATGGAATTCATGAACTCTCATCAAATTAAGAAGAGCTTTGATAAGTACCTTGTAAATGAATTTAGATATTTTTGGTGGAACCATTTATAAACAGCAGACCCATTTAATCAAAGTATTTTCAACACTTTGTATGGTAGTTACAATTTTGCAAACAACCATTTTCAACTCCACAGAGATCATCACTGAAATTAACCATCGCACCCTTTACTTTTCTCCAATGTTGTCCAACAAGCACCTGCTTTATCAGGGACTGTAGTGTTACCAGTCTCTGTCACACTGACAGTTACCTCCCTTTGATTCTGAACCTCCCTCACAATTCTTTAACATACAACAATGATGATTCCTGCAATAGACTTTACATTACATGGTTAGGTCATTACATATTAAAGTCATTAATGGAACAACATTCACACAGGTATAATCAATTGCATCATGAAGTCATAACAACCTTTACATAGGTGCAGTTGAGATGCCCAAGAACAAATGGCCATTCATCCTTTTTCACAAAACAGCAGAATCTCATCAAACCATCTTTGACACTGATTGTTGAACAAATTTATTTCATTAAATTCATCAGTTACTAAATACAGACATCTCAAGCACAGCAAGTATGTGCAATTCAGATCTAAACTGTTGGAGAATTACTCTTCATTAATCAAACACAACTAACTACCACAGCAGTTAATCTTAAATGATAGCGGGAAAAAAAATGATACTTGTAGAAATTACTGTATACACAATACCACATAATTATTCATTTCTTTGTGAATTGATCAGCACCAAGTTTTGGAAATACAGGTGTTTTTTCCAAGGTGACAAAATTGCATCATATTTGCACATTACATGTTGAAATAAAATTTAACATTACACACAGAAAATTGACAGTGATAGCAAACTATTACAAATACAACAGGATCTGACCCTTAAATATCATCAATGAGCTTCAAATTTCCATTGTCCTGTCCATCAGACTCAGTGCATCTTGATCTGAGCATGCCAATACACATTCCAGCTTATTTACAAATTCAGCACAGATTATAACTTTTTTTCATTAAATGCTGATAGAAGAATCTTATGGTCACATAAAGGGTAAATCATTGGTAATTAATTTGGGATATTGCAAGTTTCAACACATTCTGACCAATCAAAACTGTCAGTATGAAACTAGAGGACTATATTTGACATGGTCAATTACCTGAACCAATTTTAACCATTTTCAAATGTTATTGTATCAAAATCAAATATTCATATTAAAAACTTTGCACAGAGAATGTCTGTCACATTATTCTTGATATTAGTCATCATTGCCCAATAGCTGTTTATCACCGAAATCTGCTAATTTCTGCAACTTGGCTATGCTACATTTTTGGCTAACTTTGCAAACAAATGAAATATTATCATTTTTTCTTCACATTTTGTCTTTGATAGTATAGAGTGCAGGTCTGCTCAAGTACAATTTTAATATATTTTTTGCTCATATAATTATACACATCATAGTTAAAAATGGTATTTGAGCAAGCATGCGCTCGATGTTTCCTAATCGAAAAACCGTTGGAAAACATCCATATTTTGTTCCAATACCTTAATTTTTCAAAATAAGACAATCTTCATGACATCATTTCTACATTATGACTTCATTGTGGTGATAACCTTCTCCACAATTACTTTCATCATGATTTCAACTATCTTTAACCTTCTTTTTAAAGTTATGAAACTTTAATTTTGGGGACGAGAAATGTGTAAAACTGCACATAGTCCTTTGGTATTTAAGATTCAAATTAAATCAAAATACAATTGTCAGGGGCCTTCACTGCCAGATCATGTGTATCAATCAATTTTTATATTGATAAATCCTGGACATTCATTGGCCATCAAATATTCAACATCAAATTCCAGCTGTACATTGAACATAACCTATTTTCCTGAGACATCACTGCACCTTTTGGTTAAAACTGTATGACAAAGTAGAGCATGATGCAAAAGATGTATACCTGACCCAGATTTTAAATATATGAATATTCAGGTTTATATAATATGTCAATCTGTCATTAATTCAAATATCACAAGAATAAGTTCTCATAACATCACATTATGATTGTGACACGGACAGAATGTTAAACAAGTACTAACAATGCATACAAAATCAAATAAACTTTTCACTACAATGATGAAAGAAAATGATGGTATATCAAATTGTACTATAAAAGTACAAGATACGGTCAATAGTGGTATGAATATTGGGTGGGCAAGAAGAACAATGCATTGCCAACAATGAAAAGGTGAGTATCTAACTTTATACATGCTACCTTCTTATAGTGTTTGCACATATGCATTCATATAATATCTATATTTTCCCCCCAATCTTGTCATTTCAAATTATGTAGTGTTCATAACTTCTGATGACAAATAAATGCAGCTGTGTCAAAACTTTTGCAGCAGAGTACAATCAGAAGGCAAGGGTCCTAAAGCCGACATATCACAGCAATACGACCTACACAACATTGACTGTCTGTTAATTTGGTATATTTTGTCAATACTGTGAACTCATTTAAATCTATGGGACCAATTTTCTCACGTTTTATTTCTTAATTTTAAAGGATGTAAATTCATCAGTCAGAGGTACCTTAACATAAAAAAAATCTAACAGTGAAACGGTATACAAAGCTTGATCGCTCAGCTTCTGATTTTGTCCATTCATAGCTGTAAAAATACAATGGTGTAATAATGACCCTGCGGTTTTGGGTGAATGAACTGTTTAATTAATGAACCCCACTTTTCCTAGTAAAGCATCACTCCCCCATCCCACCCCGCAGTGATAAATCACAAGATACATTACCGTTTTCTTGTTGGCCCTATCATCTCCCTTTTTGCCAACGGAACTGCTTGGCATCTAGTGAGGAAGATGTAAACATTTATAGCATTATTGTGTCAAACTCAAATAAAGTTTTCAGCACAATTTTTTGAAATATAATCAAGTCTGATTAAATCATATGAAAAGAACTCAATTATATCCTCTAAAATTTCCTTTGTTTTATGTGGCTGGTCTTTGTATCCTTGTAGTGCACGTCAACAATTGATACTCAAAGCTCTCACTGCGTCTTGTTTTACTCCAACACAACTCTCTCTGTACAGTTTTTTTTTCTTACTGGTCATTCATTAAATGAGATATGGATAAATCCAAAATCTATAAGTAGTTTCCTTGTTGCAATTGGATTCGACTCAATCAGTATTATCAAGAGCATATTAGATATCTTCTGCATTAAACATGGACCTTAACATGTCACATCGAGGCACTTGGCAGTATGTTTTGCCTTAAGGTGGCACCTTTAATCTCTGAAAGAATGTGAAAACATAAGCTCTGCTTCCTAAGTACTGGTCTGTGCTCTGAGCCAGGATAATCTGAAGAGGCAAAAATCTCTGACCTAGATTTATTTTATCCATATCCTCTGAGGATTCTGACAAACTGTTAAACTTGCGTTAAACTTGTACATCAACTTCTAGCATTTGTAATTGACCAAATGGCTATATCTTCACAAAAAACAAACATAAACAGGGGTTTTCTAATTTAAATTTTAGTCATTATAATTCCCTCTATTTTTTTTTTTACGATAAACAAATGTCAAATTCTTACAATTTGTATACCTAAGACATATCTTTATTTTTACTAATCTAACATTACATTTCTAAATATAAAATTCTTTTTAGCCAATCTAATTTGGTTTACGGCTTGCATTTCTATTTTATTTTCAAAAATTGTATCAAATTTACCTACCATTTTGTTCACTATATTTATAAAATTAAAATGATTTTGATGGACCCATTTTAAATTACAAAAGGTCATTTATACTAAAAATGTTCTGATATAATGCTACTATGTATCTCGTGATTCTTTTCTATCGATCTCTAATGAACAATTTAAAAGTAGAATAAACTGCAACAAAAGTCAAAATTTTGAAATAGTTCCATGTAAATAAAAGCAACTTATTTTAAACCTTTCCGGGTCCACCGAATTCATGAAAAACTCAGTATATGTGTAATCTGGCGTTTCTTTAAAACTATTTAGAACCAAATGTTGTCAACTTCGTTTTCCGTGGAAATTGATAAAATGCTTGTGTTCTGTTACTTTGTCACAGTTAATTACAAAACCCCACAGAATAAATGATTGAAATCAATTACTGCAAAATATAATCTTGGCATCATATCTAAAATATAGGGTTGCTGGTGTTACATCACAACGGAAATCAGAGTTATTTCTCGTTGCCGCAAACCCTACTTTAAGCCTCTGCTTCTTTTCTCTTTACTCCTGTATGCTTGAAAAGTTTCAAGCAATGACAAAACGGACGACACAGTAGGTCTTTGACTTGAAAATTCTTAACACACGTTTACTTCAAGATTATATCTTGACAGGTAGTTTTATACAGGTACTTAAACAGTAGACACTTGTAACCATTCAATCATGTCAAATTTGTCTGACAAAATTTCACCTGGACATCAAGATATTGCAGTTATCTACCGGTAAGCATGACATACCCCCTTGTGTATAATAACCACAACCAATTTACACTTTCCAAATCTGGATTTTTTTCTTTAATTCCAGGGACTGATAACACGTAATACTTGTCATTTACTTTGCACCTCTTTTCTACATAATGTACAAACATCATAGGATGCATAAACTCCTCTTCCCACCAGCATTTCTCATACAACACAACCTTCAACCATTAACAGATGGCTATTCTGCAGGTATATTTACCCTGTGCTTTAAACAAATGACTTACCTGATCTGAGGGACTGTCAAAGCCCATGCCTGCTGGTGGGGCGGGTGGGGGAGGAAGGGGGGCTCCTCCTCCACCCCCTCTCTGATTGTCCCCTCTTAACATATTACCACCGGGCTGACAAAAAAATCACATCATAACATTGTATTAAACACAGCTTGTTAAAAGGAACTTACTTCAATGTCTCTAGTAAAAGAAATTGAGCTAGTCTGCTGCTTTTATTCTTATGAAATAAATTCCTGTTTAACAAATGCAGTGTCCATTACAAGTAGACATAGCTGCCTCTAGGAGCTGGTTGTTTGAGTAGAACAGATAATTTTCCTCCAACACTTACCTGGTCCATGCCAGGTCTTCCTCCCCTCATCATGTGCTGTCTGTCATCATCCATCATATTCAGTCTTTGCTCATCATCCATTCTACAACACACAAACAACAAATTAAAATTCCCAGCATTTTTTCAGTACATTTTACATTAATTAACATTTGCAAGATCAATCGTCCCTACTTGTTGTTGTGTCATAGAGGTAAAGTATTATTAACACTATCTACACTTAACCCCAAGTATCCTTCATATAACCACAAAAATCAAGGGCCTAAAAACATATATTCAATCTAAACTTTACGTGTCTAATAAATTTACAACCTAACTTTGAACCCTATGCTTTATAAAAACATGATTTACAAATATTGCTTACCAAGATATAGGTTCTACAATTTCTATTTCATATTATTACCTATAGATTGTTACGTTATCAGTTTCTTACAGAAACAAGTGTAATATATCAATCAAAGATTGTCAGAAAGGTTTATATTACCATGTAAGCAAATATTTGGTTTTAATTATATTGCTCAAGGCAAAAAAGAGCTTATTTTCCATCAGTATACGATATATAACAAAAAAATTTTTTATAAAGCTACACTCGTCTAAGACACACCTGAAGTCATATTCCTGCCTACGTCGCATCTTCTCTGTTTTCATTTCTTCCAAGCGACGAAGCTCTTCTTGCTGCCTCAATAAATCTATCAACAAATGAAGACAAAACCCATCAATTCACATCACATCATTAAAGTACAGACATGAAATTAACAAAGTAACCTCTCAACAAACAGTTTATGAAAATATCTAATTTCAGCCCAGGTTTGCACAACAAGACATACCTGCTCTGATTTGTTCTGCCTGAAAATCAAACATGGCCCCCTCCATCTCATGTTCCAGCTTCATTCTCTGTTGATCCATTTCCTGTTTCACTCTCTCTATCTGCTGTTTCTCCAGCTCATCAATTTCTCTGTACTTCAGACCAAACCTGTACTCAAAGGAGCCGGGGGGTGCAAATCTAGGTTCCTTCTCTCTTTCTGCCTGGTACTGTTGATTTCTGGGAAGGAACTTTTCTGAGAGACCATCATCTTCATCTTTGGCTTCTAGATTCTCTGCAGATATGGGTCTCTGGGACCTTCACAAAAATAAGTATGGTTGGAAAAATGTCAGTTTAAACTTGCAGTAACTATCGATGAGTTCAATGCAGAAAATCCAATCCTCTTATTCAAATTAAGAGTTTATAAAAAAAAATATCTTAATTTTCCTGCACAAAGAGGGAAGAAACCCTATTGTCTCAAGAGCAATATAAATCAAACGTTACATATATCTTTGTTTAATTTCAACATACGAAGTCATAAGGAAGACTCCGTCATTAATTCGTTTGAGAGCCTGCTGTGCCCCAGGCTTTCTGGCAAACTCCACAATCCCTTCTCCAGTGGATCTTCCCCTGTCATCCACAACAACCACTGCCCTCTCAACATCACCAAACTGCTGCATGGCCATCTCCAGCAACTCATTGGACACAAAGGGAGAGAGATTCTTGATCTTGATGGCCGATCCTTGGTTTGAGAACCTGACGCGAAGTGTTCTCCCTTTATGCTGGCTTCCATCTAATGCTGCTTTTGCTGCCTCTGCATTATGTCTGTAATCCTGAAAATACGTAAAAATAAGTGATACATCTAGAAATAATAACATTTTTCCGTCTGTTATTTTTTACAAAATTTTCAATGCCATTTCCTTGTTTTACCACAGGAGTCAGCAATTTAACAAATAATTGTAAAAACTTATTAACACAATAGATCTATTAGCTTCGCGACTTCCGAATATGAATTAACTTTTCTCATTATTTTTTTTTTACTAAATATGTTGGTTCAATGAGATTTCAAACTAAAAAAAAATAAAAGAACAATATACATCTATTTTAACGTTCTTACCAAACGTATAAACCCAAAGCCTTTAGAACCATTCAAGAACATTTCCCCGGTTTCACCAAATTTTGAGAAGAGGTTTTTGAACTCCTCGTCCGACGTTTCTGATGTGACATTTCCAACGAACAGCCTGCATCGCCCTGTAAATTTCTTTGGCTCTCTTGGTGCAGCGTCGTGTGCCGACATATTCATTTGGAATTCGTTTTGTCTGAAGTTGCCCCCACCTCCTCCCTGCCCATGCTGCCCCTGACTCTGTTGTCCCTGATTCCCTCGCCTGTCACCCCCACCTCCTCCTCCACCTCGCTGCATCATCCCTCGGCCTCTATTTCCACCCCCACCGCCCCCTCTACCCATGCCTCTTCCACCGCCACCGCCGCCGCCACGACCACCCCGGCCACCACGAAAATTTCCTCCGCCATGTCCGCGGTTGTCTTGCTGTCTTCCCTGATCTTGATTACTTTTATTTCCCTGCATTTGGTTTTTGTTATCTTCGGATTTAGAATCGTCTTTATCTTTTTTCAAATCCATAGGAGATGGTTTACTAGGTGTAGTAGACATGTTTAATTGCACCACTCTGACTCTTTTCTTTTGTCAGTAAAATGGCGTCGGTGTAGCGTTAGTGAAGTCGATTGAAAACGGAAATGAATGGAAGCATACGGATATAAACGGATTTCTAAAATGAAAAATATTTTTCATTAGATTTCTTTCAAATTTAATGATTTTGGTTTAAAAATTTCTCTGGAAAGTATTATCTTTTGAGCAATTATAACAAAGAATGAAATAAAAGAATTTAATTATGGGATGAAAATTTGTTCGTTCGCAAATGACGCTGTTCGCCTTAATCCATTCGCCCTAAATTTGTTCGCCATCATAGATTAAAGAAAAAAAAATCAAAATGATTTTTTGTGTAAAAACATTATCAAATTTAACTATAAATTGAATATTTAAAAGAAAATCCTTTCAGTTGATTCAACAGATATTCTCAGACAGTAATGATCGATCAAACTGACCTAGGTGCATGGCCTACGATAAGATAAATTATTGATTATTGAATGAAAAACTTGAAAGCTATAAAAATATTAATTTCAATCCAAAGAGCCGCTGCTCATTAACTTTTTGGGACTACAAGTATCATATATATGACGCTCTACTGGTTTCATGACGCGAACATAAAGACAGACGCTATCAATAATTTAATTACAGCCTGAATAACCATTAAACCAATTATAATACTTCTTTAAAAATAATCATTAAAAGCAGTGTAATTTCCTTAAAATAAATTAAATTTTGTTGACCAAAGTAGAACTATTTTAACAAGAGCTTGGACTTTGGGTAGTTGTGTAAATCGGCGATGTGACGTAGACCTGTCTATTTCATTGCTAGCTGGCCACTCAGTCATGGCTCTTTGGCTTTTGAGCAAAGACTACACAATCGGTGTATATTTCGCTTGAAACCAGCATCATTTTAACTTGTTTTGACGCAAAAAATGGATAGTTACATCCTACTGAAAGTCCAAGGCTTTGTTAAAATGTTCCTAAGCATTGTCCATAATATTAAGGGGAAAATAGCATTGAACGATGATGAATGTAAAAATAAAATAGGTGAACAAATGAAAACGACTTATATAATATTTTTATGTTAAAATCGTACACTTATCTTAATTTGGTTGTTATATTCTTTCAAAATATTTGTTTGTTTTTTTTTTTACTGATTATTTCATAAAAATGAATGACGAGAAGATAGAAGCGGCAATTTGATAAAGGATACTCGACATGGTTTATACTCAGAAGTTAGTCGCGGTAACTATTAGAATGAAATAAAAAATATTGCTCAAGTCAAATAAATGAACATCGCATGCAGAGACTTGAAATTATTATTTTTTTAACATATGACAGCTTAAACGAAGAGAGTATAATAGAGCAAACTTTGTGTATTTATCGGCAATAATGGATACTCGCGCACGTAATATCTTTTCTGGTGTATTATAATATAAGGTAGGGTCATATACTTTTGTATTTTGACATATTTATGTATGGTGTTTAACATAAATATATAGAAGACACTGTATTGAATGTATAGAAACATACATATATATACTAATTTAATGTTCATGTCTGTCCTAGCTCTTTCAATCATCCAACTCTTTCCCTCTTGTATATGTTTATTGAATGTTTTATGTAAATTGGATGTTGTATACATGTACAGTCTTCATGTTGCCCCTTGAGGGCCCTTAATTGGTTAATAAAGAAATTGAAATTGAATTATAGTATTTGGGTGATGACCATTTCATCATTCTGAGCAAACGTGTCCATGTTGCTTTTCACACAGGGCCTTGGGGAATTGAAGAATTTCCTAGGGCTGCCACCCCCCCCCCTCCCTTAAATTAAAAAAAGGACTGAATTCTCATTATACTTGAACTTTTGCATGATTGTGGATATGAGAGTTGATCTGTGCGAGACTTGAACTCCTCTTTCAATATGATCTGTTTACTGTAGTATCAAATTAAATCTAGTGTTATGGGACATCTGACGATATTAATGTGGATTAAAGAATAAAGTACATTGTTATTTATAATTGAAATACTTTCATCGTTTTAGAATTTTCAAATTTTACATTATATTTAACAAAAAATCCGTTTTAAAATTATTTGACAAGGTATTTTATGAAAATCCCCAATGGAATCGAACTCACATCATACGTACATCATGTCTTACAGACCCGTGAACCCTCGATCTATAACCCACTGGGCTACGCTGTTAGACGACAATTTTGGGAAAGAAACTACATGTATTTGTAAAAAATATACTTGATTTTATTGTTTCTTTCGATAAATAATGCGTCACAACATGAACGTGTCCCATACCACCTCACTAAGAAAGAATCAGTTTATTTGAATTGGGGTGGGAGTGGGGGTGAAACTATACATTATGACTATATATATGAACTGACGGATTTATAGGGGGTTTTTTTTATTAAAATTTTGATTTCGGAATCACTCATCTATCTATAATACTTATAAAAAGTCCAGTAGGAAAACTCTTTGATACAGGCACGTAGCATCGTTTTTGAAACTGGGATGGGTGGGGGGGGGGGGGGCTCATCAAAAAAATGACAAGCCAACAAAAAAAAAAGGGGCAAATTCCATGAATCCTTTTCTAGAGGGGGGGGGGGGGGGGGGGGCGTAGTACACCTATAACTTCAATTTTCCTGTTGATTTTCTTATTTTTACATGTACTTTAATTTTTCACATTGTCTCCAAAAATGGGGGGGGGGGGGTCCTTGATAATAATCGATAATTCATTTTTTTTTCATGTATATTTAACATAAATATTTGCTGCGACAAAATGCCCCCCCCCCCCCCACCCCGATGTTTCGTGCCTGTTTTAACTGGTGATGGAATTTCTCAACATAGGCCTTTAAAGTCTCATTGCTATGCCTGGCGCCTGTAACTGTTATTATTTAAAAATTGGGAAAGTCATAATTAAGTGTCCCAAACAATAATGCATCACTGGCTTAGATCTAAGATAAGAACGGTTCCTATTTCATCTAGTCCAACATAATGACTTGCAAACAAAACGTCTGCTAGTTCGTGATAGGTATAAAAGGAATATCGAGTCCAACTTATTAGTGCAAGTCGCACTGTGCGAGTCGGAGTGAAAACGAGGCTCTAGCCGCCATTTTCATCAAAACAATGCGGTTGTAGGACTTGAATCCGAAGGGAAAACATTAATATTCGTTGAATGTCGGTGATTGCATCTACGGAAATAGCAGAGGCTGAATTTAAACGCCAAAGATCAGGTTTTTGATTGTTAGATGATCATCAGAAATTGTCGTTAGAAGTTAAAAAGTCGAAATGTCGGGACTCGAGTCGAATGAGGTCGAAGACGCCGATAATCCAGACATCGAGCCTAGGCTCACCACAGACGAAAACATCGAGGCACCGATCAAACCAGTTAGTATATGCTATTTGAAAGGGTTATCGCTTTGCATTTCATTTTGATGAGACACATTATGCGAGAATTTTGGTAGAAACATACAGTAAAAAGGGGCACAACTCTCGGAGTAATGAGTCAATGATCATTGTTTTAAATGATATAAGATCATAAATATGTAAACATATATTACTTAAAAACTTAATAATGCCCACAATTTTTCTTTTGCATTAAATTTCTTCTTAAGCTAAATTAAATATTTTCTGTTGTAAATAAAAATGTGTAAAGTTTTTTCTTATTGTGAAAGGGAAGTAACTATAGCTTTAGTGTGGAAAAACACACCTCGAAAAAGTTACTCAAATTAACACTAGATTAATTAATTATGAAATATATATAATGATAATTAAACTGTACATATGTCAAATAAGCGAAAAATTTGCAGTTGGGGAATAAAAATTGAAAATCTATAAAAAATTCAACAAAAGCCCCTGCAGGATGCGAACTCGGGATATATGGATCACAAGGCCGACTCTTTATCCACTCGGCCATGGGGTAATTTACATGTCGCTAATAAAATTATTTTGATTAAACGAAATGGCATTTAGATCAGATGTCAGCCATTTTGTGATGATGTGTTATTCAACCTTAAATAAAACAAAACTTTAAGAGCAATAGATTTTACATACTGGCACACGTGATGAAAACTTTGTTTGGTTTTATATATATTCATTTAAGGTGGTATGGGACACCTGTTAATATGGATAAAAGTTACACAAAAAATCAGAATACTTTCCCTGTCTTAGAATTTTCAAATTTCACGAAATTTGACCCAAAAATATGTTTTAATTTTTTTTTGAAAGGTCAAATTTACAAAAGCCCCATCAAGATTCGAACTCATGACTAACAGATTGGTAGTTAACACTCTAATACATTGCGCTATGCTGTTATGTTACAATTTTGGGAAAGAAAAAATTTACATAAGCATATTAGATTTTATTGTTTATTTTGATCGGATATATGTCACAATTTAGAGGTGTCCAATATCACCTTAATATAATGAAATAAATTTATATTATTAAAACATTTTTTCATCATTGTTTTACTTTTTTGGTATTTGAAAAAGTAAAATTGAAAAAAGTTAAATGTTTATATAGTTACCTAATGAATTTTTAATAATTTGTAGATCAGTTAACAAAAAAACACTTCTGAAATGTATATTTTCACGTTGTATTAAAATTTATTTTGTTGTCAGATGTGCTTAGATATGTCTTGTTTAATGCAAGATCTATGATACAGTACCTTATTTGGTAGGTTCTGAGGGAAGTGAATGGGGTGGAGATGAATGGGAGCGGTGAGGATCAAGATGATCCCGACGGCATGGCTGTCCCCCCAGAACCAGACAAAGGTATTCACTTCTTATTCCCAACAGTTTCTGTAAACCAATTTTTATCTGCGCCATTGCATTGTCAGACTTTTATTCAAGATTTGGACATGATTTACTGGTTCTTGATGACAATAATACGCATCAGTGTCCACAAAAGGTAAATTAAAGAAATATACAAGGACTGTAAGAGGACTGATTTGTGGCGACGAGACATTTGCATCCGGGATGTTCTTGAGACCCATGCAAAATTTTTGGCACATTATTTGTCTCATTATCTTAATTAATTTTCAATGATTGTTTGTTAAACAATGCTGACTTCTCTTGTTCTGTATTCTACATTCATGCTAGATTTGATGTGAAAAATGTTAACATGAAGAAGAATTTTTTATCAACTGAACAAAGAAATGACCTGGATTTCTATTTTGAGGACATTTTATATTAAATTGAAATTATGTAAATGACATTATGATTTTAGATCTTTGGTCAACTGAACAAAGAGATTACCAGTATGACTGTTATGAGTATATTTTGTGTTCATTAAGTTATGTAATATCAAATTTCATAGAAATAGATGCCACGATTCCAGAGGAGCCCACGTCACCACAGATGAACCTTCTTGTGACTAATGTAGTATCACATGCCATCCCTGTTGAAGAATCTCCACTCACTGAAGCACCTCAGGAGTCTGGTCAGGAGGACGGGGTGCAGGATGCTGGAGTGCAGGATGCTGGGGCACAGGGTGCTGGTCTGAATGGAGTCCAAGAAGAGGAGGTAACTCAGCCTGAAGAAATTCCTGCGGAGAATGACAGTCAGCCATCACAGGATAATTCAACATGTGTTCAGGATTTAGATTCTCTAAGTGATACACAGAAAGAGTCCAGTGATTCTGTAGAACCACCAAAAGCAACAGAGACTGTTCTAGATATTTCCTCAGAGGCAGAGACGGAAACAAACCCAGTTGTAAATGAATCCGAGGAAGCACAAACAGAGGATACAGAAAGCATAGAACATGAGGTGGGGCCAGAATCCCCGAGTTTAGAACCTAAAGTTAGTGTGGAAACGGAACCCAGTAGTTCAGAAGTTTCGGAGTCTGTGCTGGACTCTGATTCTCATGGCGGTGGAGTGGGAGAGTTGACCATCACTTCAGTAGGCACCTTCCATGGAGACATCACAGATGAAGGTGCTATAGAGGCGATGGAAACCGATCATAATGATGATGCTATCTTATGCAGTTCTAATGCTCAATCTGTAGAGAAAGAGGCTGAAAGCATGGAGGTATCAGAAAGTGAAGACCGGCTGTTGAAACCGGTTGAAGGGGTTGTGAGTGAAGATGTGGAAGAGATGGATGAAGATAATCTGTTGAGGGAAAAAGAGCCTGAAAAAGAGGAGGAGGAGGTGACAGAGGTCAAAGGTCAGGAGGTTGTGGAGGAGAAGTCTGGAGAGAGTTCACAGGATGGGGATGTGAATGAGGAGTTGCCTTCTAAAGACTTGACAGACATTGCTCCCACACACGAGGTTGTGACAGAGGCTGGTGAAGGGAGCAGTGATACTTCTGAAGTGACAAAAACAGAAAATGCTGATAATTCGGCAGATTCTGATGCAATAGAGACTGTTGTTGAATCCAAAACATCTGTAGAAGCACCTGCAGAAAATGAAGAGGTGCTTGATGCAGAACAAGGAACAGAAGTGGAAACTCCTGAGGAGAAAAATGAAGACACAGAAGAAAAGACTTCAGCTGAGGATGTGACAGGGGAGGCAACCAGGGACGCAGATGAAAGCAAAGAAAAGAAAACCAGTCCGCCAGCGGATGAGGATGTTGTCATGATTGATGATAAAGAGGATGCCAAAAGTAAGTAGGAGGAGGACACGTTGAAATGCTACTTGCTTGTGTTCTGTCCTAATGCTATGTAACTTCATGATTTTAATCTTAAAAATACCTTGATGTTTTACTGAATAGTAAAATGTATTTTCTATCAGTGATTTTAAATTTAATTTTTAAACATATTTTTTTGCAAATTACAGAACCCAAAGAAGAAGAGAAGAAAGAGGATGATGATGATTCTGATGACATAGCCATTGTAGGAGTTAGTCCTGCCAGTAAGATGACAGTTATCATTTCTAACAACATGTTCTTATTTATAATCGCATGATGGAAAGCTATGTGCTGTATTCAGGGTTATTTTCACCCCTCTACTCCTGTGAACAGTTTTGCTCCGTCTTAAATTTGCCCAGACTCAATCTTGTTAATTAAAAGAGATAACCCTGTTTGTAATAATTCATCTAGTCATAAGTTTGCCCACTGACTACAAAGTCAAAGGAGGGGGGGGGGGAATAAAATGGGGTGAAATATTTCCCTTTAAACAGTAAGATATTTTTCTCAATTTTGAATTTTATCGATATTGTTTGAATTTTTTATTGACACTTATAACTTGCGTTAAATGATGGTATTTATTTGTAAATGTTGCTTGAAGTTTACTATATTCACCTGAAAATATTGTTTTTAATGGTAACATTAAGGGACTGAGTATTTTGATTACACTTTTTTATTAGCAAAGAAGCAGCCCTCTGTACCCTCTGGAAGTGGACTACAGATATCATCTGTCAGTGGTGGAACTGATATCTCAGACGTCCTTAACAAAGACAAGCAGCAAAAGGTAACTGATATCTCCGACGTCCTTAACCAAGACAGTTAGGAAAAGGTAACTGATATCTCAGACGTCCTTAACAAAGACAAGCAGCAAAAGGTAACTGATATCTCCGACGTCCTTAACCAAGACAGTTAGGAAAAGGTAACTGATATCTCCGACATCCTTAACAAAGACAATCAGGAAAAGGTAACTGATATCTCCGACATCCTTAACCAAGACAATCAGGAAAAGGTAACTGATATCTCCGACATCCTTAACCAAGACAATCAGGAAAAGGTAACCTAATAGATCATAGAGGTCTCCCCAAGTAAACTGTTTATAAGAGTTATGTCCCATTCTGTATCATTTGAATGCTTGTAAACATCATATGTATTGTAGACTGAGGTTCCAAGACAACCAACAAAGTCAGAAGTCAATAAAGAGGCAAAGAAATCTCCCGCCACTACATCAGCTAAACCACCAAGCAAAGTTCAGACTTGCATTGTTTGTAGTAAGGTCAGTCTATGTTGTGAAGTTTGAACATCGTACAATTTATGATTGGTAAAATTCTAAACTTAATGTTTTTATCTTTTTCTATTTAACTGCTTTCAGATTGGCAAATGTAAGTATAACATCGTGCGCAATGGAGATGTCAAGCACCTGTGTGATGACACTTGCTTCCAAAAATTCCGTTCCAACCCCACCCAATACCTCAGGGCATCCGGCACAGCCAACTCCTCCAACTCAACCCCTAAGCAAGCCCGCACAGAGTCAAAGAAACCCCCTACCAACAACTCCGGTCAGGAACAATTCAAAACCTGCTCAGTGTGTCAACTGATGAACATTAAAACCTCCAAGCCATTCCTGAACTGGCAGGGCATGGACTTCTGTGGGGAGGATTGTTTGGGGAAGTTCCAGGGATCCCTCAACGCGGCCTGTACTAACTGTGCCAGTATGGTAGCAGCCAGCGCCAAGGGGAAGTTCTGTCTGAGGTATGGCAACATAGTGAAGCAGTTTTGCTGTAACAACTGCTACATTGAGTTCAAGAGGAGGCAGAAGCTGTGTGAATGCTGTCAGAAGGATATATCCAAATCTGTTGATGCGTTTGTTGCGCCTGTTGGAAAAGAAGGAACCTTTAAAGACTTCTGCAGTCAGTCTTGTTTACAGAAGTACGAGGACAAAACAAATTGTGATGTAGAAATAGTTGGGGTGGAGCGGGCACAGAAGTCAAAGACTCTCCCAAAGGGAGAGTTCCCATGTTCAGTTTGTAAGAAGCATTCGACTGTGAAGCACGAGATCTTGTTGGACGGTAAAACTCACCAACTCTGTAGCGACCCATGCCTCTCAGCCTTCCAGTACGCCAATAAACTGACACTAAGCTCCTGTGATAATTGTGGTACATACTGCTTCTCTGACGGAGCACCCCAGTTTATCCAGTTCGAGGGACAACAGAAACGATTCTGTAGTTTTGTATGTGTCAACAAATTCAAGTCAGAGAAAAAGAAAATAGTGGCATGTGCTTGGTGTAATTCTAAGAAAGGCAACTTTGACATGATTGAAAGGGTAGATGCAAACAACAAATACCAGCTGTTTTGTTCATTGAACTGCTTGTCTCTGTATCGGGTCAACCTTCAGGCGACCTCTAACCAGGCAGTAGTGTGTGATCACTGTCGGAAGTTCGTCCCTGCGCAGTATCATCTGACTATGAGTGATGCATCAGTTCGAAACTTCTGTTCATACCAGTGTGTGATGGCCTTTCAATCGCAGTTTGCTGCATCATCAAATAAAACATCAGCCCCTGTCAATCAAACTCAGCAGCCACCTGTAAAACCACCCCAGCAACCTGTAAAGCAACCACCGCAACATGTCAAACAGCCACAGCAACCTCACAAACCAGTGCAACAGGTGAAGAATGCTCCAGTCACAAGGAATGCAACCAGAGGTAACCATGTTTGCTGACAAGATTTTTGTGTACATCTACATCTACATTCCTGTGTGCATTATCTTTTCTTAAAAATTTTCTTGTACGCTAAGGTAACTGTGTTAAAACTTGATGATTTTTTTTTTATTTATTCCAACAATGTTGAAACTTTTGATTGCTTTAAGACTTTGATACAACAATATGAAAACATCAGATTTACATTAAAAAATATCTGTGCTAGAAAACAATAGATTAAAGCCATTCAGTTGTTTTGCTACTAAAATCACATGGTTACTTTGAGTTGATGATGGTGTATTTTTCAGCTCCACCCTCAAAGCAGCCCCCTGCATCCAAGCAGTTATCTCAAAGAGCGAGTCAGGCCCCAGGGTCCAGCCCAGTCATCTCTAACATTGTATCCCTGGCCCCCAAAGGTATTCAATCATAATCAAAGTATTGACACGCTGGAGTTTGTTATACCCCCACTCCGAAGGAGGAGGGTGTATACTGTTTTACCCTTGTGTGTCCGTCTGTCTGTAACAACAATTTCTGTCACATTTTCTCAGCAACTATTCATTGCAGATGCTTGAAATTTTAATACACCAATAGTTTAGGCATGTAATATTGTAGGATATATTTTATACCAATTGGACATCAACTTCCTGGTAAATGTTGACGTTGTATATTTTTAGCCTAAATTTTCAAACAAGTTTTCATCAAAGATTTCTCGGCAACTATATATTGCAGATGCTTAAAATTTAATCACACTATTTGCATGCCATACGTTGGTATATATTTCTGTACCAATTGGATGTCAACTTCTTCTTAAATGTTGACTTTGCTTATTTTGCATATTCACATCAGAGCGGGGGTATTACAAGTGAGCATTGGCTCACAGATATCTTGTATTTGTATCATTTCTTCCATTCAAATAATTTGTTTACTTTGTTGATTATCTTATGATTGTTAATTTACATAGTTTTGTTGAATTCTATGACATTAGTTCATTTTTTTATTTTCTTCATGTACATACCGGTAACAAAATAAAAATCTATAGTCCCCATAGATTTTGTATTTTTCAATGCTCACTAAGTAATAAGAGTATCGGTAATCAAAAAAAGAATATCAAGAATGGATACCAGTTACATATGTTATAATACTACGATAGATTGGACGACACATTTATGAGTCTATTAAATTTTTCGTAAACATGATAAATCAGCAGATAAAGATTATTCAACCATTGTCAAATCTATACTAATTAAAGAAAGAGAATTTTAAGACCAGGCAATTTAGTACAGACTGTTTTTGATTTTATAGCAAGCCAGCAGGGAGGTCTGAAGTCGGTGTCTACTACAGCACCCTCTAACCAAGTCCAAACAAAGGTAGGCTGCTTACCTACTCGTCAACAAAAATATACGCGACGTACCACTATTTACATATATATATAATTACACCTGGACACAAAAAAGCAATACATTGACATGATTGTGATTTGTGAAGCTATTTATATTCAAGAGGGTTGGTTATTTATTCATTTAATTATTTAAAACCATTTGGTCTGGTGTGTTAGGAAATTGGATAAAATGTTCTGGAAAAAACTTCAAACGTGCATGAATAATGTACATGTATATAGTAAGCATGTTTACATTTCAGACATCCCAGGTCCAGATTCAACAACAGATTGTGATACAGCCTTCCTATCCAAAGTCCATGAAGAACAAGTCCATCATGTGTAAACCCTTCCTCCAGACCAAAGCCACCTCCTGCAAACCTCACACGCAGACCCTCGGAATTCAAACAGGTTCGACAAACAGCTTGATACTTGATTGCAGACTTTGTCTGAAAAGAGAAAATTGTGGAGTGAACATTACGCATTCATTGCAATTGTCTTATTTCTATGTCAAGAGATACACAAAAGCAAACCTCTCGCCTACACCCTAGGAATTCAAACAGGTACAACAAACAGTTTGACACTTGAATGCAGTCTTGGTATTATTCAGTGAATACCTCACATTCATTCTAATTTTCTTATCTCAATGATTTGTACATGTCAAGAAATACAAGAAAGCAAACAACACGCCCACCAGAGATTGGGTCAATTCCATTAGAGAGTGAATAATTAAATTACAATTATTTGCTTAAAACCTTCTATTAAATTACCATTACCATTACAGGGATTTTCAAGTGTAATTTATTATATTACAATTACTTTACAAATGTAATTAATTGAATTACACATTACATTTATTGAATTAAAGCAGATATGACATGTACAAATTTTGTCATGAAAATTTACTAATGATTTACCGACAACACCTACGCATAGTTACATTTTCATTTAATGATTATTTATTGTTCAATATCCATGTCCCTTAACCTACACCTGTCATATCTACAAGTCTTTCAGGTACACTGAAAATACTACTACTAAATTCTTTTTTATAAATTGGAAAAATAAAGCTTACTAAGTACATGTAAATCTGGGGTAGAGAGAAGACTATAATTGTTATAAAAGCACAATTCACACCTATTGGTCATTAAGAGAACTCATCAAGGTTTGGTGACAAAAACTGAAAAACCCTACTAAAGCCATAGCGCTATGCCAGGGTTTTTTTAGGGGTCGTAGGGGGTCTGTATTTGGCCCCATTCCCAACGGTAAAAAGTACGTGTTTTTCCCAATTTCATCTCAGAAAATTCCCAAAAGTTTAAAACAAATATCGTTCAAGAAAAAAAAACGTGTCCCGAAATTCGTGAAAAGTAAATCGGGATCGGGGTCTTAAAAATCTAAACCGCATGTTCAAAATGGAATAAGGGCCGCCATATTGTGACTGTCAATCATGTCGCACAATTCAAAGTATAACAGAAAAAAAAAATAAACTGGGTGATGCAAAACTGGTTAAACCTGTTTACACATATTTTTCTAACAATACGGTAATGTCTTATTTAAAATTATTTAGAGAAATGTAAGGTAAGACATTTTCCCAATTGCATCCAAATGTTGCTATTTTTCCCAAATGGAAAGGTCCAGGCCCTTGTTTTGGGACCTAAAAAAAAACCCTGTAGGCAAACTGGCAATTAAATAGCATGACTTTATAATTTATATAGTTCAAATAAAATTGATTTTATTTGTAAAATAAACAGATCCTTTTTAATCAAACACAATTAATAGTTGGAAACAATAATTATTTCAATAAAATAATTGATTTGTTAGGCAAAAGAGATTGAGCATACCATCAAAATATTTGGTCCCCACAAATTGTTAAAGAATAGAAACATTGATATTTATACCTTATACAAAGTTAGGAACCTCATGATTAGATAGTGAATGAGTGAAAAAGTCAAAATCAAAACACTATGTGTACTTAAATGTATTTTTTGTAAAAGTTAAATGCATTTAAGTAATCTTCCTAATTTAATCTTGTATTTGTATTGTTTTATACTTTTGTACTGTTGGAAGTGTAAGGGACAATGGATAGTGGACAGCGTTCTTGTTCATATTTACAATCATCAGTATGTAATTGAAAAGTAATGTGAATAACATGCCATTTTTGAAATTTATTAAAAAAATTTAATTACCATTACATGTAATTGAAAATTAGGTCTATTACTCATTACTTTCAATTACATCAAAATTTGCAATTAATTACACTTAATTAGCAATACAAATTACCATTTCCCCATCCTTGACACCCACACCCTTCGAATTCAAACAGGTTTGACAAACACCTTTATATTTGAAAGCAGTATTGGCTATAGAGTGAAGAGTCCATTTGGATTGCAATGGTCTCACCCCTGGGCTTTATCAAGAAATACAATTACAAGTAGTTCAATTTTGCATATGTTTTTATCATATATGTACAACATGTGCAAGTACTGATGTATTGTCTTGAACCTTGTAGAGAAGGTTGAGCCAGAAAAGGTGATTATCCCGGTGCCCATCCCATTCTACGTCCCGGTGCCGATGTCCATGTATACCCAGCCCACACCAGTACCCTTTCCTGTTCCTGTCCCCATCCCGATTCCGTGCTTCATACCGACCACCAAAAAATCGGCCGACGGAATTCTAAAGCATATCAAGGTAATGGGCGCAATGTATGGAATGGTATCTGAAAAGACTTTGATATAGAGTGAAAGTTTTATGGAACTAAAGATAAGTTCAATGTGTGGAAGGAAATACAACAACTTATAGAAGAAAAAGTTCAAGTTTTATGGTTTTTCACATCTGCTTTTTGTTCTTCAGGAAATACGAGAAAAAATTCCCAATGATCCTCTGGAGGCAGAGCTCCTTATGATGGCTGAAGCTGTTGCTGGTGTTGGCAATGAGTCCGACTCAGATTCTGAAAAGGAAGCGGAGCCAGAGTCCAAAAGTACTAATGCTAATGAGTTCAACTCTATTGGCAAAGTTCTATTATTTTTTAATAACACAGAATTTTTAAGCCTGTGTTTGTCATGGGTTTTCTAGATTAAGACAAAATTTATTTTCGACTAGAGTAATCTGTGCTACAGTTTAAATTAGTTTTTTCACCAAAGATGTTGTACTTCAGAAAAAACTAATTGCAAATCGCCAACTCCTACTCCCCACTCCACAGGGCCCGATGCGACAGAAACGACGACATCGACAACAACGACAACGGCGTCAACAGCGAAGGCGGAGAGTAATGGGGACCTGGGAGAAGACATGCTTCAGATGGCACTGAGAATGGCGTCAGAAATGACCGAACCAGTCATGGATTTGGAGAGTTCTATTGAGCCAGTGCCTGTTAACACAGGTAGTTTCAGAAACTAGTGTGTTACAGAAGGGAAAAGTACTTAAGGCCAAAAAAAATTAATCTCTTGGTTCTCAGGCCAACATTTTCAAAAACAGATGCGATCGGGTGGTGACAATTTTTTCTTTTTATTTCATAAAAAAAGGATGGGGTATTTTTTAATTCTTTTTATTTTAACAATGTGCAACTCTTATTCAAATCCAGAAAAAACGATGTTTTAAAGCAAATAAAAGGTTACCTTGCAATAAATGTATTGGATTTATTAGCCCAAACTAAATAAAAATAAATAAGTCATCATGTTCTTCAAGAGACACCACAACTACGAGGCTTGAGAAAGCCATGTGTTTAAGCATAATGGGATATTTAGTATAGTTCAAGCTGCAGTAACTCTCCTCCTACATGCATTTCAGGTTAAATGGTGTTCTTCTTCATATACCAAAACTAAAATCTTTGCTATCGTGATCATAACTAAACATAGCGTCTCATAACTAGATTCGGCGGCCATTTGCAATTGCTATAATTAAATCTGAATCATCGAGATGTTTGCAATTATGTTCTATATTAAGTCAAGCGTTTTACTGACTTGGGTATCTAAAATATGGTCCTAAATCCGGAATTTTTTTTTCCGGAATAAGCAAGTGCACTATTGAAATTTTGTTTTATTCATTTAATAAAAAATGGGCAATGCACAATGTGAAATCAGATACGCGCAGGCCTGAGAACCAAGGAATTAATTTTTGATGGCCTAAGTGTAGCTTAGCTTGGATTCTAATCTTAGTCATGCTTATCATTTTATATGTTATTCATTAATTGTCATTGAATCCTCTCTAAAAATTTTTGTATCCTTTGAGTAATGTTATTAATTGGGTATCAAGAAAGATTTTCAATTGATTGATAAAATATATTCTTTAGAAGAAATTCAGTGTGATTTTATTACAGAGCCTCCTCCACCTCCACCTGCAAAACCTCCCCCAGAAGAATCCACCACACAAGATGAAGATGATGAAGTTTACATTCCAAGGGAGACCAGATCTGGGCGAGGCTCCACCAAACGATCCTCGAGAGGGGGTGGAAACAAGCGACGCCACAAACGTCAAAAGGTCAACCACCACCAGCCACCAGAACCACCCATGGAGGAGTCGACTCCTGAACCCTCAGAACCAGAGGTCCCAGAACCCGCCCCTGACGCGAACATGCACCTTAAATTTACCTATGGGGTAAATGCCTGGAAGCATTGGGTCATTCAGAAGAATGCACAGCTGGAGAAGGTGTCCAAGCAGGGCTCAGGGAAGCTCAAGATGTTCAAGACTGACATGATGGGCTGTACTGCTGATGAACTGAACTATTCTCTGTGTCTGTTTGTGAAGGAGGTCAGGAAGCCTAATGGGGAGGAGTACGCCCCAGACAGTATATTCTACCTGTGCTTAGGTAAGTTCTACCTTAAGATTAAGAATTTACATTAGATGTATCATTTTCCACTTTTTTTTCAGGGAATTCAAACTGTACCTGTTTTTTTTACATGTCTTTATGTGGTACTTGGAATTATTTCTCTTTTGAGGGCATACTTTATCTTGTCTTGTAAGAGAATGTTATCACTTTTCTTTATTCAATGCTTTTATAAATGATTTATGTGATGGAAGTACATGTACATTAAAAAAAAAGTAAAAGCTGTAATGATCTTAAACTTTGATTTAGCACTGAATGACAACATTAATGAATAAATGAAGACCCAGAATTTTTTTCTGATTGAGCAGGGATTCAGCAGTACCTGTTTGAGAATGGCAGGATAGACAACATCTTCACGGACATGTACTATGAAAAGTTTACAGAGTGTCTGAACGAGCTCCTCATTCCCTACCAACCCAAAGTCAACTCTGCTGGTAAGGGCTGTCAAAAATCATGCATCTCAATTGAAGAACATGTTTAATAATGCAATGTACATGTATAAAGACAATAGAAAGTAAGTGATTACGGTAGAGTCCTAATTAAACATTAGGAATTAACATCCATAAAACTGCAACAACAAAAAAATCTCCTGGTGAACTGATTCAGTACATATTCAATTTGTGCCCAATTCTTCCGTAAATCTGGAAATTTTTATGTCAATTTATTTTTGCGAATTCGAGTCATAAAGCTATAGATTAATTTTTACGTTTTAAATTTTTGCAAATTGTCATCGGCGCTAAAAATAAAAAGCATTCAAATATTAAATACATGCACAATGTTAGCTAACCTTCGGACATCATATATTACTGCCGCCTCTAATTTTCTCACAAATCTGATATGTTTACCAACTTCATATAGTATCATGTGAGAGTTGATGTCTGCAATTTATATCTTGTTCAAATTACAGATATATACAATAACAGCAGCAAATGCAACAAAACTACCTAAAGGGGTATCTTGATACGAATTTATAGCGAGATAATTATCCCAATTAACAGTTTACACCTTCACATGCGACGGTTTGTGTACACCACACAATACACACAAGCATCGGAGGGTCACGTGTCAAACACAGGTGATGTTTTCCTGTGTCAAGCGAGCGAGAATGAGAAGAAAATAGCGGCATTCAGCAAGAAATTCAAAATACTGTACAAATTTTCGTATTCCGTGAATTTTGGTGTCCCTGCCGGTACACTGTGAATGGGGTTAAAAAAATAACGCTACATTCTGCGTAACGCCGGTACATATCATATCTATGAATAAATCACGCATGCATGCAGTGTCATCAGTATACATGTACACTTAAGATAGACATGAGGCTACCAGTCAACAGAAGATACTGATTTGAGTGAAGTCCTTCTCCACACGCTGGTAATAGCTTGGGGGTAATTACCTGGTTATATAAACAAGATTTTTAAATGACCACTACTTACGGACACCTGTTCATATAGCTAGGAGAAGAGACCAGCCTTCGGCAAAATTTTTATTACTTTTTTTTGTTGATTAATTTTTAGGAAAAAAAAATTTTCGAATGCAGAGCACGTGCAAATTAGCTAAAAATTTATCTACGGTAAAAATTTCCAGATTTACGGTATTCACATATTATCACTGCCCTTTCCTGTACATATTACCTGTAAATCTGTGTTCTGAATCTATGAGTTTGTACCTTATATCTGAGTCAATTATGGTTCTGTCTTTAGGTCAGTTGGTTTGCCGGATTGAGGAGGAGCACCTGTGGGAGTCTAAACAGCTGGGCGCCCACTCCCCCCACGTCCTGCTGAACACCCTGGTGTACTTTAACACCAAGTACTTCATGCTCCACTCAGCCGAGGACCATCTGAAGCTCTCCTTCACACACATCATGAAGCACTGGAAGAAGTCCCCGCCAGGGAAAGGCAACTCTGCCGGCCGGAGTGTATTCCTCCGTTACTACTGTCCCACACCCCTCAAAACATCCAGTGAGTAGTCGGGGGGGGGGGGGGGGGGGGGGGGTTCCTAGTTTATTTTTGGGTCCGTTTGCTGGACCCATTCCAAATCGAAAAATCATTAATATGTTTACCAATTCAAGACCTTTTTTTCCCAATCAGGTGTTCATTGAAGTTGGAAAGAGCTGTTGACTTTTTAAGACATAAAAGAGAAAAATATCATTGTTATAACAAAGTCATTAGAATCAATGCCTATCATTGCTGATAACTAAAAATGCAACAAAACAGCCTTTTTCTTCACTTTTCTTTATATATTGAAGCATAATAATGAAACTAGTAGTACTTTTACAAAAAAAAATTATTTTCCCAATATCATCAGTTTACGCATCAATTTTCCCAATTCTATGGACCCTGGACACAGTTTAAAAACAGCAGAAAATGCCTGTTAGTAGGCTGCTGTCTAAATAAATATAAACACCGCTCGTATTGTTATTCATCATTTGAGATGTTTATTGTTTAAAAAATAAGCAAAAAATATTGTGAGCATGATAAAGAGAGGTTAAATATTCATTTCTTTGGTATTTATAGGACAAATGATATGAATTGCCTTTAGAATTCTCTTGCTTTCAATTCAGGTGATTCTCAGAAGAACAAGAAGAAAGAGGAACTGCCCATTTATGAACAAGCAGAGAATGTAGATAACCCCCTAAGGTGTCCAGTCAAGCTGTACGAGTTCTACCTCTCTAAGTGGTAAGTGTTGCCAGCATTACTGATGGTCCAATGTTCTCACACCATGGAGTGAGCCACCCTGTCACTATATATACATGTATCTCGTCTAACAGTTCAGTATTAAAACTTCATATTCTCTGTGTAGTGATTATTAGGTAATTGTGATTTTTGTTGGGCATCTATATTTATTTAGTGTACGGTAGTTGTTACCCACGAATAGACATTAAAGGATGATCCTTTTCCTGAAACAAGAAAATCTTGAACAAACTTGTTTCAGATTAATATTAGAATTGTAGGTCTATGTTATAACCATTTTAAAATCATATGCCTATCTTCTGACAAACAATAAAATTTTATTGATTTTGCACTTGAGAACTCTTGGTTGCGTTTATCAATAAGTTACGCAGAATAAGCATTCTGTAGGAAATGTGTATTTCATGAAATAAGAATCTTGTTTTTAGGCAGATATTAATGTCTATGTGAAATAGGATATCGATACTCGCTTGAATAAAACAGGCTGTAACTAACATACCGTATATTTATCTTATTATATGTACATGATGATTATAGCAGCCAAGTCTGATCTCACTGTCAATATTCCAAAAATGGATGATAAATAAATTAAAAGCATAAAATTAAAATAAGAATTAAAAAAGAAAGTGATCATTTCTCAATTCATGACATTGAGATTGTATTGGCTTTTATTGACACCTGACATGTAATTTGTCGAAAAATACAGTACTTTTGCTAGCGAAGTTCAATTAGTAGTTCATGTCTTTTTAATGTCAGATGACGACGTTTTTAATATTAATAAAGTGAAAGTTTAAGTTTCATTGCCCAAGAGCTGGTGGAAGTTAATGATTATCCCTGTTTATCTCTTTGGTGCAGACTTCTTACTGTTAATCCATGTCTATCTTATCCTTTATGTTGTGCTTTACATACATGTATGTGATTGTTTGCTTTCTATTTGCAGGCCTAGTGATTATAGAAAATAGTAAGTTCAATCTCATAGCTTAGCCACTAAGCCAAGTGTTGCCCCACCCGCCACTCTTCTAAATCAAAGATTCTGGTCATCATGTCTGTCATCATCTTTATTTTTAAGAAACACCTGAAGCCTCGCTTATAAATGTAGACAAGAATAATTATGATCGGTACACAGTTGTGGACCTCTCAATACACATGTGTATGAAACATAACAGTTCAGTTGATTATGGAAAGGAAGATACATCCTTAATTTCTTCACACACATTCAAATTATATGAAACATTACAATTTTGCATCCCATGGTTAATGGAATAGTGGAATAGAGCATACGAGTCTCTGTTTTCTTTCACTTTCAATATTGTTATAAATTAAAACTGAAGCCATTTCTTTCATTTCTTTGGCCACTTCCAAATGACAAAAAATTTGTTTTCTCTAATGATTATTTGTTGAGCATGTTGGGAGGGGGACACCGTCGGGGGAGGGTGTAGTTGGTAGTTGTTGGGGGGGGGGGGGACACCGTCGGAGGAGGGTGTAGTTGGTAGTTGTTGGGAGGGGGACACCGTCGGGGGAGGGTGTTGTTGGTAGTTGTTGGGGGAGGGGGACACTGTCGGGGGAGGGTGTAGTTGGTAGTTGTTGGGGGGGGGGGGGACACCGTCGGGGGAGGGTGTAGTTGGTAGTTGTTGGGAGGGGGACACCGTCCGGGAGGGTGTAGTTGGTAGTTGTTGGGAGGGGGACATCGTCGGGGGAGGGTGTAGTTGGTAGTTGTTGGGGGGGGGGGCACCGTCGGGGGAGGGTGTAGTTGGTAGTTGTTGGGAGGGGGGCACCGTCGGGGGAGGGTGTAGTTGGTAGTTGTTGGGAGGGGGACACCGTCGGGGGAGGGTGTAGTTGGTAGTTGTTGGGGGGGGGGGGACACCGTCGGAGGAGGGTGTAGTTGGTAGTTGTGGGGGGGGGGCACCGTCGGGGGAGGGTGTAGTTGGTAGTTGTTGGGGGGGGCACCGTCGGGGGAGGGTGTAGTTGGTAGTTGTTGGGAGGGGGACACTGTCGGGGGAGGGTGTAGTTGGTAGTTGTTGGGGGAGGGGGACACTGTCGGGGGAGGGTGTAGTTGGTAGTTGTTGGGAGGGGGACATCGTCAGGGGAGGGTGTAGTTGGTAGTTGTGGGGGGGGGGGGACACCGTCGGGGGAGGGTGTTGTTGGTAGTTGTTAGGAGGGGGGGGGGGACACCGTCGGGGGAGGGTGTAGTTGGTAGTTTGAGTGAGCACTGTTTTACTGTTCTGCATGCTTTATATATGGGTTTTTCTGGTACTAAAAATAACTTAAAAACCACTTAATCTTTTTGTTCATTATTTTCTTCAAATTTTTAATCAACTGTTTAAATCTACAATTAAGTCTATGTCTTCAAGTAAAGCATATCCAGTCATTGTATATAGAAGCAATGAGATTGAACTTGAGTTCATATGCACAAGCTTTTCTTTTTTGGCCTTTATTTATACATGTACTAAATATAAAATTTGTGTAGCATATCTGTATAAACAAGCTTGTTTTTGTTTTTATAATTCATATCTATGTCAGTGAAAAACAATTATAGTCAATTGGCCATACTCATACACACATGAGTACATTGGCCTTTATGACAGAAAAACAAACTGGAATGAATTACTTCGGTCTCAGGATAACCCCTCCTCCCCATTAGAATACCAATGAAATAAGAAACAGTTTAGTATCCCATTCAGCACTTTAAATTAACACGATTCATTGGGAAAGACTTTATTTTGTACACAATTTCAATACGCATCTTTTGATGATGCACATACATTTGAGGTATTTTATGAGCTATGCTGAATGGCATGAGTAGTGGATATCTCAAGTTGTTAACCCAAGTACATGGATCAGTTATCCTCAACTTATATAAAACACACGTCCTCTCCCCCCAAAAATAATAATTCTCCAACAGTGAAGATGAAGGGATAATTTTATTGAACATTTTTGAAAAAGAAATTCAGATCCATGTTCAGGAGTGTGTAAAATCTCACACATTTACTTTATGAAAAAGTTGAAACAATGCATGAAGAAAAAAAAACTCAGGCTGATTAAACATCTTTTGATATGTACCTTTGATAATCAGCTTTTAAAAAAGATAAGAAAAAAGATATAAAAACTGATGTTTAGAATTTTCTTATTATTCAAAGTACTTTGAAATATACTATGTAATTAATAATAATTGTAACTCCAATCTTAGAATGAAGTAACTACTGGTAGTGTTCTATTTGTTGTTAACATCAGTGCCAACGAGAGATATTAATATAAGTTGTAGAAATTGTTTATGAATTGTTGTAAAATAGATAAAGATCAGTTTTTTTTTTGTTTTTTTTTATTTGCTGTTACAGCCCAGAGAGCATCAAGAATCGCAGCGATGCATTCTACCTGGTCCCCGAGAGATCCTGTGTGCCTGATAGCCCTGTGTGGTACTCGACTCAGAATCTGTCAACAGAGGCCATGAACAAAATGTTACACCGAATCCGATTGGTGCGAGAAATTCAGGAGGCCAAATACCACACTCAGCCTGTATATGCTACCATGTGATGATTAAACGGAGACTTAGCGCCTTTTTCTGTGAAGTACAGTGTCGTTACATAAATTGAGACTTAACAACGGTCTCTGTGAAGTACAGTGTCGTTATATAAACAGAGACTTAACACTTGTCTCTGTGAAGTACAGTGTCGTTATATAAATGGAGACTTAACACCTGTTTCTGTGAATACAATGTCGTTACATAAACGGAGACTTAACACCAGTGTCTGTGAAATGTGGTGTCGTTATATCATGGTTGTAGACTGAACATGAAGCAAGTAGGTTACAGTGGTATACCAAACAAATGTTGAGGAATGGGGTATTGTGACCCCAGACAAAGAAAGATTTTAAGCCTATCAGTGAAGTTGGCATTGAAATGTTTGCTGGAACAACAGTGAATGCTCCATCGTTTTTTTATACAGTTTAATTTTTTTTTTAAAGATCATATTTTTTAACGATGTGTACATACATGTATATTGAAAACCAAATATCATTGTCTTAAAATGTTTGAGACAACAAAGGCTTCCGTTTTGAATATTGGGATATATCTCATATACAGTACATAGAGTGTACATTTACAACAAATTATAGAGTGTACATGTACAACAAACTTACAGAGTGTGCATGTACAACAAACTGTATATGTACAACAAACCTGTAGGATGTACATGTACAACAAACATAGAGTGTATGTGTACAACAAACTTATAGAGTGTATGTGTACAACAAACCTTTAGAATGTACATGTGTACAACAAACCTTTAGGATGTACATGTACAACAAACTTATAGTGTATGTGTACAACAAACCATAAGTATGTACATGTACAACAAATGTCAATGATTTGTGTTCCTCATTTCTGTGAATAATTGTATATAGAGCCAACACTGACAGACTGGCAGTGAACAAAAATCATGTACCATAGATGAGCTTTTTTTATTGTTTACAACAATTCAAACTTCTTTAAATGTATGCAAGTGAAAATGAAAAGTGCTGACTTGTGGGGCTATGTTGTAAATGGAAGAGAAAATGTTGTAGATGCAATACCAAAATAAAACTTGAAAGAAATGATAGTTATTGTTATTTTACATTTGAAAAGGCACAGATCAAAATTGTCAGTTCATGCTCTCTTGTTTTTGGTTGCTAAAACCAGGGTTCTCCTTGCCTGCGGAATTTTACGGTGCCAGAACAACACGGCATACTTCTATGACTACATACAGGCTTTTAATATTAATTCAAACCAGTGTTCCCCATTTTGAGCCAAAGTAAAGTTAAAATAGAGATCTGTGTGTTAACTTCATACCTGTAAATCACTTTAAGAAAAGTCCACAAGAAGTAAAAAATAAAGAACTGTTTCATAATTTCAGCATAATTGAAAACTGTTTTGATAAACGATCATCTTGCCTGTTTAATATTAAATCCATTGTTCATTGATCAGTAATATTCAAGGTATGAAAATGACTAAATTTAATATTAACATATGCAGTGTACAAATACTGCAAGCATTGCCCTCATTACAGAGTTGTCCATTTAAAATGGCAGATGTACAAGTGGATCAATCTTTATAACAAATATAGATGTAAAAAGACGAACACAAATTACATTAAATATTTTATTATGTTACGATCAGATTTGACAAAAATGCAGAGTTTGCCCTCTATTTGAATGACTTTATGAATTGCCCAGATGCATATTCAATAGGAGTACCACATGATTTAAAATACAATGGACTTGAAACCACTGACAACTACATATACACACTCACTGAGTTATTACACATACATTCACTGAACTTACACATCCATTTTAACACACATCTGACCTTTAGTCAGCGTTTAACTTAGCAAAGTGAAGGTCACTAAAACAAGCTGAAAGTCACTACGGGGAAACTGAGAACAGAATACTGGTAGCTGATTTTAATTTCCAAGATGCTTTCAATAAGAACACAATACCCTTATAAATGAGTAAGTTTTTAAACATTCTCATCAGAATGAGACTTGCTACAGGACTCTCAGAATCGGGACGACTGGCCGTAGTTCGTTGTAGAGGTCGTTGAGGTCTGATGGCCGCCTGAGGTGAAGGTCATTCCTTGCTGACTACCTTGAACATTGTGCATGTGCTACAAAAGAAGCAGGTCAATCTTTGCTTAGACAAAACCATCTTGTCTATCTGATACATATACATTATACAACAAATACATGTATATAATTCCATTCAGTTCCTACACCTGTTCAGTCATAAACTTTCAAACCAAATATATCTGGCACATACTTACAGTTATTACTATGCTACTTGGAAGAATACAATTTTCTCATCTACATTTCCATTTTATCATATTCATGTTTACAGTATTAGTATAATCATAATAATTATGTAGACTTTCTTTTGGAGAATTTGTCCAATAATATATACAGATGTTATGGGTGCAGTTAATGTGAAATTATTCCTTTTTCGTGACGAGTCTGTGAATGAAATGAATGGAGAGGTGCCTGGTTACCATGGAGATGGCCTGGTGATTCTAGACCAGATGGAATCGGTGATGAATTAGCGATGGACAATTATGATGGGACAGTGATCCGTTTATACGTACATTTATTCACAAGCGTCTAAGTCAAATCACACAAAAAACCATACCAGGTCTGAATAAATATGCCACCAAACCAGTATCTTTATAAAATGTTTTAATGTTGAATATATTTTTGTGTATTAAATGAACATTTGAAAAAGACTATTAATTAACTAATAAACTATAATTAACAAAGTTAATACATGTAATAAGAACAGTATTAATATTTGACAAAATAAGTTATTGCAATTTAAAATAACAAAATTTCTCTATGTTTAAGCTGGACGGAATACCATAAACAGTTAAAAATGCAAAGATGTGCTTCACTTCTTTTATCTCAAGACTTCCTAAAGTTGCTCTGTCTGCATTTTTAAGGGCTGCATTAGCATAATCACTTACAAACAATGTTTCACTGAATCAAATTAACACACAGGTCATATGATAGCCACAGTACATGCCTGTAAAATCTTCTAACAAGAATTAACTTTTGTTGTTTAAATTATCTTTGATTTTTCAGCTTTTCACTAAACACAATTTTAAGAAAACCAAATCAATGTACAATATATTAATACAAACATGATAATCTTTAAAATTTTTTTCTAAAAACAGCAATTCTAGCTTGTTGGTAAAGAAATGGAAGCTCAAGGGTCAAGGTCATTGCTCATCTCTGCATTGATAACGTGACCTTGACACGATCAGGGTGGAGGAGTACATGCAGAATAACAAACACGAGAGACTGAGGCTGAGGCAGAAAGAGAAGAAGAAAGCAGAAATGATGTCGACTTACACCAGACTTGTGTGAGTGCCAGCTGTTCCCCTTCAAATATACAGAATAATCATGTCAACATTACATCTCATCATAGCTCGCTGACCAAGTCCCTCCCCCTGGGGGGGTGGGCCAATGACTGAAGCTGCGTACCACCGACACGTGTAAAGATCCGCTCTACACGGCCGACTAACATCAGGCTATATATATATATCATACAATGTCATAATCACACCACAGAGCAAAACAATCAGGACATATCGGTGCCGATGAATTATTGGTTGAAATACCAAGAGTATTACTTCCGCGCTTCAGACATTACCGTACTTGTTTCAATTGTAGTTTGAATGTCCTGCATTTTGTTAATGAACTAAATTCTGCTGCTAGTTTTAATTAGTAATAAACAGTTCATACTAGCACTAAATGGATTTTGTGTAGCAGGGCATAAAACCCAAGGTTTTGTGTCTCACTATTGGCCTAAGCTGTAAACCAATAACATTAGAGTAACATTTATACTATTCATTAGTCATAAAATTTTGAAGTTTCTTCTTTTCATTTCACATTATGTCTTACTCTAATCTAAACCTATTTACATAAAATGCATGAAGTCGACATGACAACAGTGATTGCCTTTTGATTTTCATACGTTTGTTTAATACAATTCATGTACTGTGGTTAATTCTCTTTGATATAATTAAGTATGGGGAGTGAGAATGCAAAACACTGGTAGATATTCATTAATGTCTGCCTTCTAGAATCAATTGCTAAAGCACAGTACTACCAGAGGCTATTAAGGAATATGGTGCAATTCACAAACTAGCCGTTCTTTGCTATTATAATAACTCAACGCGACACCCAAATCTAAGAGTGTTCAGAGAAGCAGTTGAGTTTTCCAGAGACATGATTAACGGTACATACGTCCCTGAGTTCTCATGCAAAGACTTCAATCATATACGTCCCTGCTTCAATATAGAGAAAAATGCTCAAGTGTAGTAGCTCCTAGTAAATTCACTGCACGAAACAGCTTCTTTCACTACAGAAGAGCTATTTTAAGAAAGGGGGGGGGGGGGGGGGGGGTGATTAGAATTGATGACTGTGTATCTAGGTCCGGTAATTGGTTCAACTATGAAGTCTTTCTTTTAAATTTATCAGCTCTGCATGAGAGCATCCGTCTCGGCCAGCCATGGAAATTGACCTTTAGTCTTGACCACATATATCTTGTCCAGTGTTTTAAGTCGACAAAGCAGAAAGAATAACAGCTAACTTGACATTAGTTTTGTATGGTGGACCTTGATTTCAGAGTTTGAATTATGAAAAATATATCTCACAAAAAATAGTTTGAAAATATCTTTTATGAAGCATGTTATTTTCCCCTACAAAGTCAAAAATTTTAATCTGGTTAAAATTCTTTAATTATTGGTACTTTAATTTCATTGGCACATGAAAATAAATGTGATTTTGTTTCATTACATTTAAAGGGGCATGGTCACGATTTTAGTCAAATTTTATTTCTCTGTTTTTATTATTTACAATGCTTTAGGAATGCATTTCTTATGATCAAATGAAATTTGGGTGTTAGTCGATCAGTTTTAAGCAAGATAAAAGGCTCACAATTCTTCTCATGTAAACAAGGCTCGTGCCCTGTTTTTGTTTACATAGGTTCAATATAACAGTAAAAATCTTTTTCAAGCTGATTTGTCTATCTTTTTATTCATTTTAAGCATAAATAAACAGTTACTAATGATTTACACATTCATTTGAGGTCTAAAACTGGAATTTTCACTTCAATATTCAAGATGTAAACAAAGGCTTTGTTTACATAGCGAAGAATTGTATGCTCTGTATCTCGCTTAAAACTCAACAAATGAGATTCAAATTTTGGTTGCCTATTAAAAATGCCTTACTGAAGCATTGTATAGATTAAAATCGAAAAAATAATTTTTGACCAAAATCGTGACCATGCCCCTTTAAGAAATAGAGCGTTTTCAGTAACAGGAGAAATTTTGATTTAGTTAATCATCAAACATGGATATCAGTGCGAAAAACCCACAAAAGTAAAATGGCAACTTAACATCATTATTGGGCTTTTTGACATTTTGAGAGCAGGTTATTGAAAGAAATGCCCGGTAAAAGTGAGAATGTGTGCATGACTAAATCAGTATACACAATTTATATATCAGTCCTTACTAAACAAGGGTTGCTATGTTGGGTCGTTCTAAACCATTCTTTTAAAAGAAACAGTTTATTTTTAGCTTTGTCTGTATCATAATGTTTTTTGTGAAGAGTTCATGATAAAAATCTACATAATTTTTAACAACTTCTGAAAAAAGGGATTCCACCATTTTCCCCAGAATGTCAAGTTAAACTATAGGTTGAAATTACAGAATTTTCTGAGATACATGTAGATATTTGTCTAAAACATTGTCATAGCCTATAGAACAACATTTAATGGAGTTCTGAATACCCTACTATGTTAGTTATTGCCTACAAAACATGTTAAACATCAACAAACAAACACACACGCAGCAGAGCAGGCATCAGAGAGCAGTGCATATGGTGTAATCTCTCCCACAACTGTGATACCCTCTGTCAAATAAATACAGGCACATGTACAATACCAAACACTCAAATATAAACTCAATTCTAAACTTGTTTTGCTACATCTATTGAATATACATCATGCTTATACAGCACATTTAGTCCATTTTATTCACATTTTGTTCACTTTGTGATGGTAAATAATGTACAGGTAACAAAAGCAAGCATATCAGTTGACTTCTTAGAGATTTTGCTACCATTGATAAAATAAGGATTATACATGTTTCATATAAACAAAACAGATACAGAAATGGCAACACAATAAAAATATGACCACTTTAATAGCATCCACTTATATATATTATTTATCGATCCAAAGAAAATCAACTTGTCTCCAAAAGGAGCATTTACATGTATCAAAATCCCAGTAAACATCAAATTTTATCTCATCAATAGAATCAACTTAATTTCCACTATTCAAATTACAATACAAATGTAAAACAGTTAAAATAAATTTTCCAATGATAATAAAGTTTTGATTGTTTCTTTTTTGGAAATAAAAAAGTCAGCAGGAATGAATAAAAGTGAAGCAGTGTGTCAAGATATAAGCCCTGGAACTCGAACCCCTGACCTTTCAGCCAGTGTTCCAGAGTTACTATGCCTGACAACAACTTTACAGCCAAATCATGCGACGGTTAATGGCGGACCAGCATGCATTGTGGAAGTGGTCAGAGTTTTAGAGGTTACCTGGTAGTCACTAGTTACCATAGAGGCGCTGGTACTGGTGGTGGAGGGGGGCATCACGCGGACACGCTTGGCTGGCTGGGTGTGGTTAGAGGACTGGTCAGTGGCCTGCAAAAAGCAGGTCAATATAACACATGGAGAGATAAGACCCCTTTACACTGCATTTACACTATAAACCCCAACCCTTACAAATCACAAGCCATAAACAGCAGAGATCTGCTTTCTTGTTTGTATGTTTTTGTGTTTATATGCTTTCTTAATATTTACAGCAGCTATTGCAACAAAAGTGCTAAATATCTCAAATTCTTTTTATGTACATGCACTGAATCAATTAATATGATAACCTTTTTAGTTCCAGTTTTTCAAAGAAACATGTTAAAACTGGGAGAGGAAACAATGTTTTAGCACAATTTTTCTGCTTTATGGTATTCCTAACTGCTTGCCTCCGTACACTATGACTACAATCTGACTTGGTCCCCCTGTGATTTCAGACCTACCTTACTGGCTCCTGTGTCCGCCTTGTCATCATCCTCATCAGTCAGAAACTCTCTTTTAGGGTAGGGTATAGGCTTCCCCTCAAATATACTACAATGTTCAAAAAATCCAAACAACTCACACAGAATCATATTTCTTTCTACATCAACAGTAACAGGTTCTTGCTATTTTTATAACAATTTAATACAACTTCATGATGATAAACATGATAAACATCCTCTCCAGAATCTTTCACATGGAAACATTGCTTATTACAATAACTTAGCTTTATATCACAATACAAATACACAATGGAAAATGACATTATTCCACAATGTCCATCAACCAATACCAAGGCTCTATAACCACCCTGTACCCCATACTTACTCCTGAGAGGGGTGGGGTTCTTCCGTAAAGTAGGGGTCCTTCATTGCATAATCTGAAGTGATTCTCTTTGTAGGGTCCATTGTCAGAAGTTTCTGTAACTGTAAAATTAAGGAACATCTCATTAGCGAAAAAAAGCATTTAAATGTTGCTTCTACACTCCTTAACAAACAGTACCGGTATATGTACAGATGTCATATATATCATATAAGTTGTAAAATCTTTCAATTTTTACAGGTGTGCACTCACCAAGTGAAACTGCCTGCTATCTGCCTTTATTTTATGTTTTTCCATATACTTCACTAACGTGCAATTTAGATAACTGCAATGGAAAAAAAGATAGGGAAAACGAATCTTTAAAATTTAGTGACAAATTTATTTTGATGAAAAATAAACAAAACATGCAGAATGATTTTGAATTAAATCATATTGAAACTGCAAATATGGTGTCAAAACAAATATAATCATAATGTTATTTGTCTAAATAACTGATTTTGTTTGTAAAAGAAATGGTAATTGGAACAATTTTGGGAATCCTGTATTGTGGTCTATTGTCTGTGGAATGGGCAACCTTACTTTGACCGTTTGAAGTCTTTGGTTAATGTACTGTGCTCTGGCATTTTCCTGATGTCTTCCCAGTCTTTTTCTGTTGAAATAACAAGATCACAAAACATGAACATTGAAGAGTACTAAATGATGTACCTGTGAAATGCTTAAATATACAGACAGGTGATCTGTTAAACCTTCTGGTAATGATAAAAGTCTATAATTTAATAAGTTAGAAACATTTTTACATGAAAGTATTAAAGTAGCTATTGTTTTTCACATTTATCAAAACCAGCACAAGAAACTAAATACATGTATTTTTATCAAACACCTATTGGACAGCTTCATGTTTTTGATCGATTGTTAACCTAATGAACAGAATATGATTACCCATATCCCATGCTTACCTAAAGGGAAGCCCATGACATTAAATATTCGGTCAAGTTGATCATGATGATAAGGGTTGCTTGTTTTAATGTCTTCCTGTCGACAGTGAAATATAGGCTCATAAGTTAAAAGTTCTGCAAATATACACCCTATTGCCCATATATCTGAAAAGACAAAAATTACACAGTCTTACCCAAACTGCCAGTCATTTGAATCTGTAAGATCATTGAATCAATCAGGACAACTTTACCTATTGCTTTTGTATAATGTCTAGCACCAAGTAGAAGTTCTGGGGCCCTGTACCAGAAGGTCACAACCACAGGGTCAAGGTCAGCCAGGGGCTTCAGAGGGGAGTTAAACAGTCGGGCAAACCCCATGTCAGCTGGAATCAGAAAAGGCGACTTGTGTTGTTCTCATCAGACTTTTACTTTACTCTCCATATGTTAATACATGTACCTGTAGTCCATGTTTACATAAATAATGACACTTTGTCAGATCCATTATAACATACTATTAAGAATAAGATTTATTGACATGCCTGTCATTAAATGCATGTACAGTATACATAAGTACAGTATGTACAAAATATACATGTATCAATAGCACATTTCCCACTTATAACACTCACCTATCTTCACTCTCCCTCTCTCTGTACCTTCTCCCATGACAAGAATGTTGGCAGGTTTCTACAAATCACAGAGAAATCTCCATTCTACAAATTCATACAGACAAATGCTGCCAACAGAATACATCTATCTCTTCTACAATCACAGCCATTATCAATTTATGTTCTAGGTGAATGCTTATAAATAACGAGTGTATGTGTATACAAATATACAAGCAGCTGCGCAGTTGGGTTTTTTAAAACATGATATTGTACATGGCTATTACTGCATTGTATACAGTAAAAGTAGAAATATTCGTTGTGGATATAATTTCGTAATTTTTATTGGCAGTATAAGTCAACGAAATGAAATCCATGATGAATTTTTTAACCCAAGTATTCATAAATACAGAGTTGATATGTGAACAATTTTAGAGATTACTATATGAAGAAATTAAATGCCAACAAAATTTTATTTGTTTTAAAAAATTCTAAATTTAAACCCATTGAGGATTTGTGCTTCTACAGTATTTAGCATGTATCCCTAGCCAACTACACCAAAAAAAGTCAAATATAAGACAGTGTCTGTTCTACTGTGTGCTGCACCCACCAGATCTCGATGTAACACCCAGTTAGCGTGGAGGTAGTGAATCCCGTCCAGGATTTGATACAACAGTGACTTCACCATGTTCCGTGGAACATCGATCTGTTTTTTGTTGGCCTTTGCAGATCTATGGAACTTAATGATGTGCTGAAGAAAATAAACAGAGAGCCATGCAGCTATATAAATCTATGGAACCATGACTTTGTCGTGGTCTGAATTTGTGGGTTTTGTTTAAACTCCTCACTAACAGATTCACATCCCAACAAATGTTGACTCACAATTTATACATGAATAAAAATTTTATATTAAAAAAATTTGGTCTATTTTTAACACGTTTAACAGAATCTGTATGGTTTTTTTAAATGTCTGCTCAATGGCTGTGTGATGCCAACAGTGTGTATGTATGTATGTATGTCTGTTCATGTCTGTCCCTATTACTCTCGCCTTTCGCAACTTGATGTGAATAAAAAAGCGTAATTTATTCTTAAATTTCATCGTCCAAGTGGAATAAGAATAAGAATAGAAACAATCTTACCCATAAGTCATGCTCTGCATAGTCAAAGAGGAGCCAGACCTTTCTGTCTTGATGGGACAGAAACACCTTCTGTAGACTAATCACATTAGGGTGCTTTAACTCGCGCAACAACTTCAAAAAGAGGAAAAAGATATATATATGTATAGGATCTCTCATGATTTGCAATGGTATATGATTTTTATACAACAAGTTGTGTGTTTTCTTTTCTATCCCCGAGCCTTGGCAATGGAATAGAAAACACATGACGAGTTGGATAAAAGTCATATACCATTACAAATCATGAGAGATTCTTTTCATCACATGTTTTACCACAAGTAAAACCTAAATATTTTGTTAAACCTCAGTCTTTCTGTAAACATTATCTACAAGACGTCAACAACTTTACTCATAGGAAAAAGTTCCTTGAAAATTAACAAACAAACATTTCATTTTCTGATAGATTTTTATCAATTTATGAAAAATGAAACAGTTACTCGTACAACGTAGGTTGCCTAGACCTGTTGAAGGCATACTTACAGCAATTTCTCTACATGCTGACATAGATATTCCTGTACCCTCAATCTGCTTAAGGGCATACTCCTTGCTCTCCGACCTGTGCAACACAACAATTTCAACATTTACTATATTTACCAAATACAATTTAACACATAACATATACAAAATTTCGTTTAATGTCAGTTTCAAAACATACAATGGAACAATAACTTTTTAAACAATGGCTCCGTAAAGTATATCTATAAATGTAACACTTTTGATTCTAATTAACTAAAAAAATATTCAACATGTTCAACAAATTCGCATAGGTTTGTTGAAATGTTGCAAAAACAAAATCGTACCCATCCTTTCTTTTAGCCTTATATACATGGCCGTATGTCCCTCGTCCAACTTTACATCCCTCAAAGTCAAATAAGTCCTCTACTTTTTGTCTTTCGGCAGCTTTTTGTCGCTTAAAATCATAATCCATTCTGCATTTTTATTGTAAAATCGGTATATCAAAAGCTTGCATTACCATCACAAAGTCGATATGCTGTCAAACGTTTTTACGACTTATCTAAAATATAAAACCAAATCCTCATCCTAATATTTAAATCCGGAAAACTTTGAGAACGGTATGAAAATAAAAACTTTTTATACAAAAGTTGAACCATTGAAATCAGGCACGTAGCATCAGGGGGCAGGGGGTGCCTTCCCCCTTTTTGCGCAACAAAGTTTTTTTGAAATTTACATACAAAAAAATCGAATTAACATGGAGTTGTTCACCCCCACACTTTTATGAAACCATGTAAAAAATTGAATTGAAAATAAGGAAATAATCAGTGTGAAGTTAAAGGGACCCCCCCCCCCACCCCCATTTGGATGAGTCCCCCCCCCCCCCCCCCCCCCACTTTAAAAAAAACGATGCTACGTGTCGGGAAATAACATAATTCTATAATCGCAATATATTTGAATTGTAAAGAACACCATATGGCACCTTGTTAAGAATATAAATGAAAGATGAAAAGCCATTGATCACCGGTATCTGATCACCTCTATTTGACATGCTATCGATTAATTTAAAGTGATTTATTTGACGCATTTGAAATGATAATTTTTTTAACAAAGTTTTTTTAAGAGAACAAATTTACAGTTATGAAAACATGTTAAATTACAGAAAATAATTATTTTGAATTAAGATAATTATCTTGAATTAAGATGACAACATAATGTTCAGTCTTGATCCGTATTTAACCCACCGACTCTCATATCTACCTTAAACCGTCTAGCTGAGCACTACCCTTCCCATTCATACATATAGAGGCGCTCATTAAAAGATAAACTATACCTAAATTTGACGAATTAATTAAAAATTCTCTGAAGAACAGAGCAAGATGTTGATATCCAATCTGTGTGTTCGAGGCAATAAAGCACGTGCAAAAGGCAATTAACGAGATAACCATAAAAGCCAGGAACCCGTTTGCAATACAAAGAAAATGACAATAGTACCTCGCCCAAGAACTAAGAAAGAATCTTTCCATTTTTTTTAATACTAGTCTGCAAACGTTTGTGAAAGTACAGCACTGACCAAAAAAAAAAAAAGAAAAAGAAAAAATAACCGGAGTCCGACGGGATCAAACAATTCAATCTCAGTTGTCACGAATGGGAATTAAGATTTGCCAGTACATGCAGTAGTAATTGACATTAATCCTAACGGACACACAGACGACAGTTTGGGATGCACAAACGTACACGCGAACGCTGAATTTCAAGTAGTTGTAGTTACCGTTGTAACCTTCACATATTACGTATATGGATAATTCATTACGTGATTCAGTAAAAATAAACACTAACGGGCTATGTACATGTAGTCAGCTAGCATTGCAGAAAATAATGATATTTTATGCAATGTGTTAGCTACATTTAACCCGCATAAAACACAAAAAAGCATTTTAGGCTTATTGTTACTATTTTGCGTATTGCAAACTGCAAACTACTTCTTATTAACTGCTTTTCTCTAGAACTACTCTCCCTAATTTCTTTTTCGAAAAAATAATCATATAGTCTTATATTGCAAAACGTACTTATTGCCTCAACTGCAAAAAGAAGTGCATGCGCTACTGCCGTGCATTCCTGTGTGGGAGCAGTGCTACTGAGCGATAACCTATAGCCTATATAGTGTCGCATACTGTCCCGAAACTAATCCGAAGATCAGCAGCACTGTCAGTAGAAATGACGACCAGGAGGACAGAGCAGCAAGTGGGGATCGTAGGAAGGTTAGTGGATAAACAATTTCGCATACACACTGCGACATTTAGAGATTAAAAATAATTTTTTGACATTTTGCAGATCGCAGGTGCGGATCTGCAATATACGCAAGTGCGTACACATCATTTTCAAAAAAAAAAAGGAGAGAGAGAGAGAGAGAGAGAGAGAGAGAGAGAGATTATTTAATTGGAGAAAAAAGAGTTGACTATCCAGCACTACCTAGCTGTTCAAATTGTTTTGTGTCTTTAACATTGCTCATTTTCAAATCTATAAACAGCCTGTACCGTAATGCAATCAAATTGAAAGTGTCTTATTAAATCATTGCCAAAAATCATCCCAAATTTAAGAGAAATAAGCAATTAAGAATTAAGAAATAAATGAACTTGAACTTGAGCATGGTAGAAATAGAGTGCGGCAGTTAATCCGTGTTATCCTGTTTATCCTGACCATAAATTTGACGAGTAAAAGCGAGCTGCTACTAAGGCTCGCAAAGCTATGTGTAGTAATAGAGACCAATATTGATTCTCTCTGTTACAGCGGACTTAGGTCATAGTTTTGCTATGCTCTACGCAGCTTCCGGTTACAGAGTTCAAATCTACGATATAAAACCGGAACAGGTCCAGCATGCATTGTCTACCATTGATGACCAGCTGATACAGCTGGCTAAAGATGGATTACTTCGCGGAAAATTGACGGTCAACGAGCAAAGGTCACTTATAACAGGAACGAACGACTTTGCCGAGTGTGTAAAGGACGCTTTCTTTATACAAGTACATATTTATTGATAATAATTGATAATTACTATTTGACCATCATACAATCAGCCCTTTCTCTAAATATTCACCATGCAAAATTCCATTTACCAATAATTATAAATTCCATGTTTGTTTGCTGTAACTCCACACAAATGGCCACAATATATGTCTCGAAATAGCAATTTATTTGTTTACGCACGTTTCATAGTCTGCACCAGGGACTGTCAACACTTGCACGAATAGAATTCATAACCTTTTTTTGGTCCAAACAATAAGAAAATCAAACGAACTGTAATTAAATACTCATAGCGTGTGTTGATGGATTTCTATAGCTGGCAGGTTTCTCGGTAGTAGAATATACGGAGTGACAGGTAAATGGAATAACGCGGAATCCTACAGAAGTGACGTAACAACATCTAATTGGACTCATTGTATCAAAAATAACATTCTATCTGTTCATACAAGAACTTGCTCACAAGACAACTTCTTTGTAGAAAACATATATTTTTTTAATTACAAGTAACGTTTACTTCTTTCAACAATACCCCACCTTCCTATTTCAACAGGAAGATGATGATTTTTTGAATTACAAGTAATTAGAAGGTTATCGCAACTACTGGAATTGATGATTTACATCCTGCTTGTGGTATTCTTCTTGATTCTTCTTAAGAAAGAATAATGTTTTTAAAAAAATGGATTGAACGAATTCATGACGTTACAAACTTGACAACGCAACACTCCCAAATGGTATCCATGAAGCCACAACCCGGATTCTCTAGCTCTATCCAGGAATGTAGCATCATTTTTTATTTTGAAAGTTTGGGGGGGGGGGGGGGGGCAAGAACAGACCCATCCAAAAAATCTTTAATCTTTACCAGCCAAAAAAAACCCCAAATTAAAAAAAAAGAAGGAAAAATATTGGAATATCGCATCATGAAAATTCTAATCTGTTGGAGGGGTGGGGTATATAAAAAACCCTACAAAAGTGTTTACGCACGTCAAACATATTCATTTAGATTATTAATAGCGACCATGCACTCCAAAATATAGTAAACATATTACCTTTATATCTCCATATAACATACCGTTCTAGTATATGCAATCCACACACACACATTTATATGTACTATCATTAGGAAGAGGGTATATATTTTCTATTATGAGAAAAATATAAAACGGCAGATGTCTGCGATGCAATAATAAATAAAACCTTAGCTTTATTTTTAAATAAACTAAATAGATTGTCTTGCTCTCTTCTGAAGGAATGCGTGTACGAGGACCTGGATCTGAAGCGAGGCGTCCACGCTAAGATAGACAGCCTCTGTAAAGACGACGCCATCATCGCCAGCGCGGCCAGCGCTCTGATTCCTTCTCTGATCTCTCAGAATCTCAAGCACAAGAACAGGTTCATCGTCTGTCACCCGGTAAGGAACCGCTCTCAAGATCTGTCCAAAACTTTTGTTAGTGATGAATTTGCTAGCGAAACACAGATAACAATAAAATTCTGCCATGGACAACCAAATAATTTCAGACTCAATAATTGAACATCTTGGTACCCATTGCGCTACAGAAGTGGTCATTGCTTCGCAATGGATGAATATTGTGACGTACTGTCATTAAAACTAAAAGTCAACTCGCTCGATATATTTTTGACTGTGTCTATGGAGGTACTTTGAAGTTTTGTTTTAACTGAAAATATATGTACATGTATATTGTTTATTTAAGACAATTAACTTTTTGGACCCCTACCCTACTTCTAAAAAGAATTGATTTAAATTTATACTTATAGTACTAAATCAAAGTACTGAAGTACTGACGGGAGTTGATTTTATCGATTATCATTTATTTTAAAATCAACGATATGTAATTTTGCATGCATGGCAAGTAAATTCCTATAAGTATTTGAATTACGCATATTTTTTATAATATGAATTCTTCTACAGGAAATTCGTAAAAATCCAATATCAATCATGTTGTGTAATAATCAAAGAATTAGTCCATCAAACTGCGTATCAGTAATGGAAATAGTTATGAGAAATTGTATGGATCCAAGCAAAATTGAACTCTAGTCTCGTTCAACCAGACTCTAAGCTGTATCCGTTAATATCCGACAAGCAAGAGTGACTCTCTGCTTGTCGGAGATTTACGGAGACAGCCGAGCGTCTGGTTGAACGAGACTATATTGAACTCTGGCGTAGTAATACATAAAATGTACGACATCAAAAAATATCTAAATTGTTCGTACCATTTAAAATCTGACTATTTACAAGGTGTCTATAAATTAGTTTCCTTGAAAAACAATGCTTAAGAACTCATTACATCGAATTTATTGATTAGAACTAAATGTTGTCAGCGGTGTTGATTTGTGCTTAGGCCCAAACACTGTTTCACTTTCGGTTTGCCTGAGTAACTGCATTAGAGAGTTGATTAAAAAACCCATTGGAACTGGTATAGAGATGTCTGTCATATTTAACAAAGATTGTTTTGAATTGACATTTATTTTTTTTAATGAAAATATACTAGTATTGTCAATGTACTTTCATAGACACCCGACTAATAAAAACAGGATACCCTATTTTGAGACAAAGTTACTACATTGATGTGCAAGATTCAACCTTTGTCTCCACAAATACAATAATAAACCCTCTGTTATATTTTCAGATATTAAAATCTTCAAAATGATCGAGTCTGCAGCTGCGCAATTCTACAGCTGTTCTAAGTGATTAAAAAGGCATTGTTCTGCTGTTGTATGCGTAATTTGCATTACAAAACTAGTATATAGAATCTTATCCTTCTTCAAATGTTCAAAATGGCCACATATCCCCCTTAATCAGGCAATAAGATTCATAGTAATACAACAAAATGATTGTTCAGCTTAGTTTCAAGTTAAAAATACAATGTACAATGTATTACGTTGCAGACTAACCCGCCTTTCTATGCGCCCCTGGTGGAGGTGATTCCCGCCCCCTGGACGGACCCGGATGTGGTGGTGACGACAAAGCAGCTGTTGGCGGAGACGGGGCAGGTGCCCGTCATCGTAAGAAGGAGATCGACGGCTTCGTCCTGAACCGTATCCAGTTATCCATCATCGGCGAGTGCTGGAGGCTGTACGAGGTACGCAAGGGTGTGAAATGGAATCCATATTATTAGTCAAATTAATTATATATAGATAGATTAAATACTCGTATATGTTAAAAACTGATATACTAGTACTTGACAAAAGTCCATAAATAGCTATTTGTTTTGCAACGCACTTATTTTTTTAAAATATCGAAACTATATAATATTAATAATTAAGTTCTGATATATTTTCTACATATAAACTGCTTAACATATATGATGTACTAGCTCAGTGACTACAATCTTTGTCTCACACCCTCTGTACTGATTGCAGGAAGGGGTGATGAGCGTGGAGGACATAGACAAGGTCATGTCGGAGGGACTGGGGAGGAGGTACGCCTTCATGGGACCCCTGGAAACAGCCTACCTCAACGCCGACGGTCAGTGTTTTCATTGGACATTGTTCACTGTTTTTCTTCGTGCTTAACGCAACGTCACTGGATTAAACGTATCACGTAACTGCCGTCCATATGTTTTTAGACAGTGAGTAACAAATTATAGACGACAATATGGCGGCTGTTTTGTCTTTTTCATTATATTTCTTTCTTTGATTTATAAAGAAAAAAAAAGATTGCTGCCGAGAAAACTACATGTAAACACTTATTAGGTTTGATACTGATTGCATTGGTACTGTTTATGTCGCGTTGTTGAAGTTCATAGAAGTCCAAATGAGATAAAAATTATCATGCAAAGACAATCAAGATCATTACAATTTCTGCATCAATTTTTTTCAAGTTTGTCTGTTAAACTATTTGCATGTATGATTATGGGGAATTGCTTTTGCAGGGATGTACAATTATAGGGATAAGTACGGAGAGATGATTTACAGAGTTCAGTGTACATTCGGAGCCCCTCGGAAGATGGAGGGACCCATTTTGGACAAGATACAAAACGAACTAGCCTCCAGAATCCCGCTCGATCAACTCAACGAGAGACGGAAATGGCAAGACATTCGTCTCGCCTCCCTCCAGAAGCTAAAGAATGATCTAGATAAAAAATAAATGTTACCATCAATTTTTACAGTATATTAATTGTTTGTTAACTGTTGTTAATATAGTAGTTTTTAAGCAGCTGCAGATCTAAAAAAAAATTCGGATGGACGACCTGGGAGGCACAGTGCCTCCCATTGTAAAAACACTGCGATTTACGGCGCACAAAAATGCGCAAGTTGTGGATTGATTAATCTTATTTTCGAACACATTCTGTACAAATATTTGATTCCAAATCCTCGTACATTTTACTACAGATATTGTCAGTTTATTTGCCTCTGATATTCTTTTAAACACCTTCACCAGTGTACGTGAATACATAAATATATGTCTATCTCCGCTACAATCACAGCCATTATCAATTTATGTTCTAGATAAATGTTTATAACAGGTGTATGTCTTTGCAAATATACAAACACCTGTGCAGTTGGTGCTTATAAAAATAACTAAATTGTATATTTAGCATGTATCCCTAGCCAACTACATAAAACAGTTACTTCAAATATAAGACAGTGTCTTTTAGGGTTTGGGGTTATAGGTTTAGGGATAGGGTTATAAGAGTTAGGTTAGGGTTATGATTAGGGTTTAGGTTAATGGTAACCATTGTAACCAATGTTACCGATGTAACCAAATAAAAAAAAGTCCCCTAGCTGTATATCATGAAAATGGCTGTCACCATTGTTACCTTTTGTCACCAAGAAAATACACTGTAACCATTGTAACCAAACAAAATAAAACCCGCTGGTAAACAGGAAAAGGCTTGTCACCTCTGTTACCTTTAGTCACCAAGGGAATATAGTTGTAGCCATTATAACCAAGTGAATAAGACCCCCTTCTAAAAAGGCCTCTCACTCCTGTTACCCTTTGTCATCAAGAAAATATGTATAACCATTGTTACCTGATAAAATTAAGCCATCTAGCGGAGAGACCACCCCCCCCCCCACCCCCAGTGTTGTCATACTTTTGTCACCTGAAAACAGTGCCTTATTACTGGTTATGTGATAGCAGAGGTTGCAAGTGATTTTGATCAATGGTTGTTTGAATGAATTGATTATTGCTGTCATGTGTTTCCATATTTACAGTTTTATTCAAGATATTTGTTTGTTAAAGTCACCTATGGGTTTCCATACATGTAAAGTCTTTGAAGGTAGACCGTAGAGTTAGTTTTGATTTCTCCACTGACTACTGTTGAGATCAGTCTGTCATATATTTGATTCTATACAGACTTGGACTAAGACCCAACGTAAGAGTGTTTATAAAAATGCTATTTATTAGAGTAATTATTTTATCAGTTATTAATTAATTATTTAGTTTTGTAGAGTCATTCCTACAACCCTACAGTAATTTACAGTGTAGTAACTGTATGATGTCACTTGCATGTTACTAAGGTTCTGATACCACATGCCTGGTAAGATCTGTTTCGTGTGACAATCATATAAATGTATGCGGTGTCCAAATTGTCTAAACTGTGTCTATAATATATTTTTTTTACATTTATAAATAAAAGTCATAATTATGCATATATGTGATAAATTTACATATTGATCATTTTTGATAATAATGGTGAAATCTGAACAATTGGTTGGATTTTTTTTTAATCTATTTTCCATTTCATTAATATAGTATATATGATTGAATTATGAAACGGAGTTATTGCACTTGGTATACCGGTATGTGTTTGTATTGTCTTGTGATGTGTATGTTTTTATATGTTTGTGTATGTTTCAGAGCCATATATCTTTCATCTACAGTTGCAATAAATCTGTTACATAGCCTACATGTGTCCAATGACAAATCCCGTAAGTGGGCGTTACAGACTAACAGTTACAAATGAAGGGTAAAAGTCAAGACTAATTTCTGCCGGCCATATCTAAACATTTACGAAACGCAATTTAACAAAAACACAAATATTATTGAAAAATTCATTTATTGTCAGATTGAAAACAGACAAATCTTCTTATAAAAGACAAATGTAGCACTTTAGATGCCTAATACTAGTAATATAACTTTTTAACATGTTCAAAATGCTGAAATGATTAATTGAAACATTGCAAACAAAATGTTTTTAACTGGCACCAATCCTTTCTTTTAGTCTTGTATACATGTCTGTATGTGCCTCTTCCAACTTTACATCCCTCAAAGTCAAATAATTCATATACTTTTTGTCTTTCGGTAGCTTTTTGTCGCTTAAAATCATAATCCATTCTGCATTTTTATTGACAAATCAATATTTTTAAAGCTTGCATGCCTATCCGAAAGTCCTTATGCTGTAAAACGTTTTTATGACTTTTCTAACATAAAAAACCAAATCCCCATTCTAATATTTTATACCGGAAAACGGTAAGACAATATTCGTATGTACTAATAGTCATAACACAGTAAACATATACCAAGGGCTGAGTTGTAAATAAGACCAACCATTTTTTGAAAATATGTAAATACATTTGATCACCTTTATTTGACATGTTTTTTATTTGAAGTAGTTTTGTCAAAGCAATGGTCAATCAGTCGATAGTCATTGATCATGCGCAAAAATATTTACCAGGAAACGGAGTCTGAGTGGTTTTTTTTTTTTTTGGGGGGGGGGGGGGTAGAGAGAGTCATACTACACGCAGAGTCGGAACAAAACTTTTCTTGGTCATTGCTAAATCACCTCTCGGCTTTTAATCTGTGTTATCATATAAACTAACACACTCCTTCCTGATCGTGCACTTTAATGAGTTAGTAACATTCTCCTTCATACATTTATCACAAAATAAGGTATGTATTCAATTGTGTATCCAAATGCACAGGCACTTGCTTCTGCAATGAACTTTTATAAGAGAAACAATTAAACGCTTGTGTCAAAATGATAGAAGTTTTAGGTTAACAGTTTGTACAGTTTTTCTCTTACATTTTTTGTTTTGATTAGAATTTAGATATTTTTAATTGTAATCATATCTATCGTGGTATATTTTTAAATTTTAACGACTTGTAAAAGAAGTGCGACTGAATCTGCTGTGTGCATATGGGGAGTTCTACTATTGAACTGGTGACCTGCCATATTCTATATACTGTAGTGCCACATACTGTCCAGAAAACTTATCCAGAGATAAGCACAGTCAGCAGAAATGGCGGACAAAAACTCGGAACAACAAGTGGGGATCGTAGGAAGGTTAGTGGTCAAAGAACATATATACTCACACTGCGACCAAAGCACTTAACAATTTTTTGGACACTTTGCAGATTACAAATATCGAGTTAAAGTCGAAGGCGTTTTACGTTTTTTTGAAAAAACTTCTATTTTCTATTAAGATTTTACACTTAGGCAATTTAACCGATATCGATAAAGTTAAATTATGTAATATGAATGAAATGTTACGTCATGACGCACTAAAATGCTTCAAGTAGATAAAATTCTTCTCGAACGCAACATGATATATCATATTCAATGGAGCAGTAGCGTCCTAAGCAAAGGGGGGGGGGGGGGGGGCTAGACTGATAAAAATCATGACAAGCAAAAAACCAATAAAGGTCTTTGGTTATAGTTATGTATAACTTTGCGACGGCAAAGCCCCCCCCCCCCCCCAGCCCTCGGTTCCGACGCCTATGTGGAGACGACGTGTTGATTGATAAGACCGAATTTTCCATTACAGCGGACTTATAGGTCATAGCTTTGCTATGATCTATGCAGCTTCCGGTTACAGAGTTCAAATCTACGATATAAAACCGGAACAAGTCCAGCATGCATTATCTACCATCGATGAGCAGCTAGAACATCTGGCTAAAAACGGATTACTTCGCGGAAAACTGACGGTCAAAGAGCAAAGGTCACTTATCACCGGAACAAACGACCTTGCCGAGTGTGTCAAGGACGCTTTCTTTATACAAGTATATAATTATATTGATTATAATTGATAATTACTACTAAGTATCTGACGATTTATTGTATATTTTATTTTTATCCAGGGGTCATTCTAAATATATTCACCTTGCAAAATTCAATTGACCAATAGTTTAATTCCAATATTTGTTTGCTGTAGCTCCCAATAATGCAAGAAAAAAGGCATGACTCGCAAAAGCAGTTTATTTGTTTAAGCCCATTTCATAATCTGAACCTGCACGAATAGGATTTATTTCCTTTTTTTGGACCAAACGATAAGAAAATCAAACGAACTAAAATTAAGTACTCTAAGCGGGCGTTGATTGATTTCTGTAGCTGGTAGATTTCTCGGTAGTAGAATACGGGAGTGAAAGGTAAATGTGTGGAACGCCTTAACTGCCTTACGTAGATACTCTTCATAATATGACGATACTTTATCACTTTAACTGTATCAAAATAGGTTCAAGTACCATCATGAAATATTGAAGTATCAGCACGTAATGTCAAAGTACCATCATGAAATATTGAAGTATCAGCATGTAACATTTTTGTTAAAAAAAGAAAAGAAACAAAACTACAAAGTGTGCTTACGCACTCAGCCACATTTCAATGAAATGACCAAAAGCAACCATGCACTCCGAAATAAAGTCAACTAACTACCTTTAATTGGCTCCATATGACATCGTATCATAATAAACCTGAGCTTTATGTAGGGAATTTAACTAGTTTGTCTCGCTCTCTTATAAAGGAATGCGTATACGAGGACCTGGATCTGAAGCGAGGCGTCCACGCTAAGATAGACGGCCTCTGTAAAGACGACGCCATCATCGCCAGCTCGGCCAGCGCTCTGATTCCTTCTCTGATCTCCCAGAATCTCAAGCACAAGAACAGGTTCATCGTGTGTCACCCGGTAAGGAATCACCCTTAAGGTCCGTCAAAAACTGTTCGTTTGTGACTAAGCAGTTTTGATTAGCAAGTCACAATGGAGAATAAATGTCTTCCATCCACAACCGAAACGTATTTAGACTATCAATAATTGTAATTCTCGGTACCCTGGAAATTATTCACAATACAACATATCGAATGGGAAAACTTTTCTCGTATCGGTTATCTAAGAATAAGTCTTTAACAGCAACACAAAAGTTGTGCATGCAAAACACACTGTCTTGCGTTGCAGACTAATCCGCCTTTCTATGCGCCCCTGGTGGAGGTGATTCCCGCCCCATGGACGGACCCGGATGTGGTGGTGACGACAAAGCAGCTGTTGGCAGAGACGGGGCAGGTGCCCGTCATCGTGAAGAAGGAGATTGACGGTTTCGTCCTTAACCGTATTCAATACTCCATCATCGGGGAGTGCTGGAGGCTGTACGAGGTACGCAAGGGTGTGAAATGGAATCCATATTATTAATCAAATTAATTAAAACATATGTCAAAAATTGATAGATTTTTTACATAATTCCATTAATAGCCGATTTGTTTTGTATTTTTTTTTTATATTTTAAGATATAAAAACTATGTTACATGTACATGTATTGGTTATTAAGTTCTGATATGTTTTCTACATATAAACTGCTTTACATATGATGTACTAGCTCAGTGACTACAATCTTTGTCTCGCTCCCTTTGTACTGATTGCAGGAAGGGGTGATGAGCGTGGAGGACATAGACAAGGTCATGTCGGAGGGACTGGGGAGGAGGTACGCCTTCATGGGACCACTGGAAACAGCCTACCTCAACGCCGACGGTCAGTGTTTTCATTGGACATTGTTCATTGTTTTGCTTCGTGCTTAAATGACGCAACGTCATTGGATTAAACGCATCACGTAATTGCCGTTCATATATTTTTAGACAGTGAGTAGCAAATCATAAACGACAGTATTGCAGCTTTTTTTTGTCATTTTCATTATATTTGTTTCTTCGGTTAATTAAGAAATAAATTGTCCTTGACAAAACTACATGTAAGCACTTATTAGATTTGCTACTGACTGTGCGTTGTTGAAGTTCAAAGTAGTCCAGGCAATCTTTTACGACCGACATAATTCCATGGACAGTCAGTAACAAACATTTGAAGTAATTACGTTTTCCACCCACATAACCATTTGAGCCCTGTTAGCAAGTTTCAAAACTTTCAAACTTTCGCAGTCTTTTGGTTTTAACATTCAGCTGAACGTCCTCTTGGGCACCTAAGTACGGTTAGAACAAACGGTAAAATAAATTGATATTAGATCGCAGTTTTAGTAAAATACCACAATGGAACATTGCAATGTGCTAGTGTATATATTGGTTTTTAAGATATACATGTAATTCTAACGTATTCAATTTATCAAATGAGATAAAAATCATCCTGCAAATACAATGAAGATCGGTACAAGTTCTGGATCAGTTTTTTCAAGTTATTTGTATGGTTATGGGGAATTGCTTTTGCAGGGATGTACAATTACGGGGATAAGTACAGAGAGATGATTTACAGAGTACAGTGTACGTTTGGAGCCCCTCGGAAGATGGAAGGACCCACCCTGGACAAGATACAAAACGAACTAACCTCTAGAATCCCGCTCGATCAACTCAACGAGAGACGGAAATGGCGAGACATTCGTCTCGCCTCCCTCCAGAAGCTAAAGAATGATCTAGATAAAAAATAAATCTATTTTAAAAATGAAAAATAAATGTTTCAACGCCTTCTCATGTAGAAAGATATTCAACGTTGTATCCCCGACGATAACTTTCCGATTTCTTAACGGAAAAGATGCGCGATATTTTGTTCTCAAACACAGATATCAATACTCAAAATAAAAAGAGCAGCTCATCATCGTTGAAATCCCATGGTCAGTATCAAGCATGAAGTAACGCTTACTGACATTGGACCAACTAATTGAATTTTTCTCGTTTTCATGAATTGTTCCTGCTCTCTTCAGATTGGCTTTTTCGTGAAAATATCACAAATCATGTTAATGCCTACGCTTGTTTCTTTAACGATTTGGGGTTTTTTAGTGTGTGAAAAAACTGCAATAGCAATACTCTTACTTTTTAACCATATGTAATTTACACCGACTCTAGTTTATTTGCAAAGAAGATGGGTGAATAAGGCGTGTAAAATGCCCATACGAGGAATGATAAGATACCACAAAAGTAAAATATCATTAAATCTGATAATTTTTTGAATAATAATTAAAAACAATGTTTATTTAACCCTTAAATATTTTAAATACATGTAATAGGTTGATTTAAACTGGCGTATGCGTGTCAAAACCTCCAAATAGTGTCATTTTTATAACTTCAATGCCTTTTCTTTTATAGAGTGGGTTTGATCTCCATATTTTAATCATAGTCTAAATGCGGTTTAATGGAATTCAAACCGATTTTCATTGACAAAAATGTGGAGAGATGACCCACTATACTTTTAAAATGTCATACTGTAGCCCAACAATTGAACGTTCTAGTAAAATAATACAAGTCCGTAAAACCGTGGCCAGTGTCTCATATAGCATTTAAACAATGTACTTTGTTGTGAATGAAATGGCTCAGTGGTTAGAGCACCAGACATTAGCAATGATTAGGTAAATTTATAGAACTTTGGTTTTTAGGTTGTGGGTTCGATACCACCAAAGCTTAAGTTAAGGATTGAATTTGTTTTCTTATCGTTTTTTGAAATATTTCAAAGTGAATATAGTAAAAAAAAAATTACCCTTTTGTAAACTTGTATTATAACATTTCAAAGATATTTAATTGAAAAATGTTAAATTTGGAATTGTATTTTATGACTAAACCAAATGGGCAGTTGCGCCATCTTATTCCCCCATCTTCTTTCAAGAAAACCGCCTGTTTGGTTCTTTAAGTTGCCATCTCAAAATACAGGTATATTTGCTATAAGAATATGCAGGAAATTATCATTTCCGCAAATCGAAGCAGATAAAAAAAAAATGAAAAATAGTTATTTTTCTTTCTCAAATTGTAAAATTTTATTAGTAACATTATTTTCTACCTTCTATATGAAAAAATAATAAATTCTACCGTTTGGTTTTTAGGGGGGTGGGCATCTCAAAATATCAAAATGCAGCCTATTATAGCATTGAATCATGATTTTTTGAAGTATACACTCTTATAACTGCAGCGGTGTGTGCATACAAATTGAGTAACGCGCGTTAGCGCGTTATGAAAATTTGCATGCACACACTGCTGCAGTTATGAGAGTGTATACTTCAAAAAATCATGATTTAATGCTTATATTTACATTTTTTAACTTCTTGCCTTGTCTGCAAATGTGATTCATACCTTAAAATTCCTATCTTATCCTAAGGGTAAGTTAATATTAATGGAAGAGCCACAGTAACAGCCACAAGCGTGAACTTTGATTTTCGCTTGTGACGTTTCAGTTTACAGCGTTCAACGTTTGTGACGTCATAATAAAACTCGTCAATTTGACCATTGACTACTTGTTGCATTTAGAGGCAGTTGAAGATCACAGAATTTAATGGAGGAGCACAGTAGAATGTAAATAATTTGCTATATATTTGAAGTAGTACAAATGTGTTTTCGTACACTGGATTCCTTAAAAAGTTAAGAAAAGTTAATAATTTGTTTATTTTGTTCAATTTTATAAATGATATCGAAAATAAATCATTAAAAGTATATATACACTGTATTTTATTATAGAATGCGCAGAAACTTGCGCAATGAAAACTAAAGTCGGCCTCCTTAAGCAACGGCATAATTTCATCAAATGGCCACACAATAATGGCTTATATGTTTCTTTTAAATACAACAAACATCTCCTTCCTGGAACAATTCAAAGCATATCCGGAAAATGCATTATGATTTTTTATACTCTGCACCTAACTTGGTACCCATAACAACAAGGTTCTCTACCTCTCAAGGGGGATGTGAGGCCTATGGCACGTCAAATTCACAAAAATGAGCTAAACATAGATTCACAGTCGATAAACTAGGTTTATCGACTGTTAACTATAGTTTACGGATTGTAAATTATAGTTACCGACGTTAATCTAAACTTCACATCTGTAAACTATAGTTAACGCGATAATCTATGTTTCACATCTGTAAACTATAATAATTAACACTGAAAACAATCATTTGCGGTTGTTAAACATAGTTTATCTGATAAATAGGGTTTAATGATCAGTAAACTACGGTTTACGGATCCTAAACTATAGTTACCGACGTTAATCTATATTTCACATCTGTAAACTATAGTTTACGAATGCAAATCTATGTTTTTTCTGTCTGGAAATACACGTTAACAATAGATTTTGCAGATAAATATAGATTCACATCTGTAAACTATAGTTTACATTCGTAAACTATAATTTAGAGTTGATAAATATAGTTTCACGATTGTGAAACTATATTTATCAGATAAACTATGTACAATTTGCATTCGTGAACTATAGTTTAGAGTTGTTAATCATAGTTTAACAATGGTGAAACTATATTTATCGGATAAACCATGTTTTACAATCGCAAATGATTGTTTTCAGTGTTAACTATAGTTAACAGATTCGAAATATAGATTATCGCGTTAACTATAGTTTACAGACGTGAAATATAGATTAACGTCGGTAACCATAGTTTTCGATCCGTAAACTATAGTTAACAGTCGATAAACCTAGTTTATCGACCGTGAAACTATGTTTAGCTCATTTTTGTGAATTTGTCTGATAAATGTAGTTTCACGATTTGTGAAACTATAATTAACAACTCTTAACTATAGTTTACGATTGTAAATTATAATCAACAAATGTGAATCTATATTTATCAGCAAAATCTATTGTTAACGTTTTTACAGATAGATAAACTATGATTATCTTTCGTAAACTATAGTTTACATTCGTGAAATATAGTTTCACAGATGTAAACTATAGTTAACGAATCGTTAACTATAGTTTAGGATCCGTAAACTAGAGTTAACAGCTGATAAACCTAGTTTATCGACTGTGAAACTATGTTTAGTTCATTTTTGTGAATTTGGCGTGCCATAGACTAGTTTGTTTCTGCCCGAAACCGACCAAAATTGTTGCCAAAAGATAAAAAAGCAATAAATATGAGCTTTTTCATGTTGTTTTAAATGCAAATTACGCATACAAGAACACAACAATCCCTTATAGATAACTTAGAACAGCTGTAGAACTGCGCAGCTGTAGACTTATTTTGAAGATTTGAAAAATATTGAAAAAATATGAAAGAGGTCCAGTGGTGTGTTTACTAAAACCATTTCTAAAGAAAAAGGTATAGAACAATACATATTGACGCTGTAACTTTGCCTCAAACTAGGGCACCCCAATTTTATCAGACGGCATTAGAACAAGAGAAATCCAGTCTATACCTAGAACTCCTGTGTCTATGGAGGCCCATTGACGTTATATTTTCATAGACAAAAAATGTCAATTCAAAACAATTCGTGTTGAATATGACATAAATCTCTATACCAGTCAAAATGTTTTGTTTTTTTTTGTCAGTTTTTTAAGTATAAATTAAAGTAAATATTATGTAGAAGTGGGGTAGGTGTCCAAAAAATTAATTTTCTTCAATAAAAAAGTATACATATATTTCAAATGAAAATATAACGTCAATGTACCTCCATCGAAAAAGATAAACATATCTCATGAGAATTAACGTTTATGAGACCAATTTTAGGAATTGGATACCTATTTTGACACAAATTTACAACTTAAAAAAGCAAGTTTTGACATTTTTCTCAACAAATGGATGTAGAGTGGACATTAGTGACCTCCTTTCATATCTTTTCAGAGTTTTAAATCTTGAATTAAAGTCTGTAGCTGCACAGTTCTAAGTGATGATAAAGGCATTGTCCTCTTGCAAGCAAAATTTGCAACTTGTAGAACCACAGATTCGTTGCCTTTTTAAGGCTCTAAGCATAGCTAAGCGCTTTATTGTCGTTAGACTTCTACTTCCGGTGCATCAAATAACCGTCCCTATGATCAGACATATACATCATTTAAACTGGTTAAGGAACCGGTGTTATATAGTGCATTTTCCCCCTAGCCATCTTTCCCCCCGGAAAAATGGCTATATAGCAGTTCTTTCCCCCGGAAAAATGGCTATATAGCAGTTTTACCCCCAGGGAAAGCTGACTATATAGTGGGCTTTCCCCCTTTTTATAGCCAGATTACCCCCACGGAAAACCTACTATATAGTGGATTTCCCCCCTTTTTTTGACATTCCGGCCATTTATATGGTGGACCATTCGTGGTAATAATTTGCAATAATTGATATGATATTAATTTTTCATAGAAAAGGATAATTATGGCATTTATTAATACATAGAATAAAATAGTATTTCATGGTGTTTTAACCCCAAATATGAACTAAGGCACGCGCCTCCATAACATTCATGTGTCATCATCGTTTATTTCACCTGTTTTTACACCTTTTTGGAACACCTTTTACACGGATTTCGGAATACCTCGAATCTTTTTCATCTAATCGATGCTTATCTACAGTTTCGACTTCGACGTTAAGAACACGTGAGAACACATTTGAGTAAAAATACGCTGGTTTGGAACTTTAATTTTCCAATGTATTACCATCTCTGTATAAGCTTCTCCGAGGGAACTAACTGTACAATCTTAACTTTATTTTGTAGAGGAAGGGAATAAAAAGTGAAAATGTATTACTCCCTTCGTCCAAAGGGCTATCAATTTTAAATTAATACCGCTCGAATTAAAAACAATTATATATTTCTTCTTCTAAATATCAAACAGGGTGCAATGAAATGATGAGAACTGAAATGTTTTAGTTTTATTTTGATTGATGGTGTTCTAAATCATGGGTAAGGGGTATTTTAATTGATTATATATTAAAAGCATGTGAAAAGTTAGTGTTTTCAATTTTGTTTTAAAGTTACGCATATTCATATTTTTAGCACATTTTTTACGAAACGCGAGATTCTATGATGTAAACATTTTGTTTCTAAAAAGGAAATGTCTTCACAACCAGAACAATGTCGGTACCTTTGCTGGTTACTTTGGAAAATGTGAAATGGAGCCTGAACTAACCTTATGTATATATTTACACTAAGTATTTGCTAATTTTCCACTTTTAAGTTTGCAACGTGATTTATAAATATACAATTTTGAAAACGATGCCATATAAATCAAGATATACGATTCACTTACCTAAAAATCGTATATTACTATTTGTTTCATATTTTTGCAATAAAGATTTACTTGTGTACCATATTATTTCTTCGAACAATGAAACAAGGGTAATTAAAAAAAAACGACCCCCCCCCCCAAAAAAAAACCCCCCATAACATCTATTATGATGAGGTGATGAGCTGACTTATCAACTAACTAGTTAAAAAAGTCGTATACATGTATGCGCTTAGGTTGGTTATTTATTTTTTATTTTCGGTTGCTCCTTTTATGAATAAAAGTTTATTGATTTATTTATCTAGTTATTTATTATATCATTAGTCATCTTATGAATTGATTAAATGTTTTGAAGAATAATGAATTTACCTGCGTACCTTTTTAACATAATTTGTTCGTAAACTTTGGACTATATATGATATGGGCGCCTTAGATGGCCCCCTAAAATGAACATCATCGTTTTACTTCAATTCTTTTTTTCTTTGTACAGATATATATGTAATGTTTATACATTATGTTCATTTTGATTCTAGTGCTCACATTTAAGAAATATGACATCGTAAATACAACCTTTTCCCGCCATTTTTGCAATTTTAGCATAAACAGCTTGTTTTCAAGCAGTTTTTCTTTCAGAAAACATAGAGCGCGTGCTTGAACAAACAAAATATTTTAATCAGAGATATATATAGCCAAGACTAATAAGTAACAAAAAAATATCTTTGTTCAAGCTTGCGCTCTATATTCCCCATTCGTAAACGGATAAGAAAAATGTCAATTTTTGACCGATTTTGATTGAATTGTAGTAATAGCGTTACTTCTGACGTCAAATACTGCAAGTGAGTGCAAATAAACCAAATGAATAGGTAAAAAATATATTTTAAATCAACTCTTCTAAAAAATAATATAACATTTTACTGTACCCGAAACACTTTAAAAAATTGCGAATTATGGGGGCCAAATTTAAATCATATTATATATAATAGTTCTTAAAAAAGAAAAGCAGAATCGTTATTTTCAATCATTTTGATAAGGAAATATATGAGCGATTGTGTATTATTAAATGATGTTTTTACTTTTAAATGACCGTATAAATATGTTCATGTGTCCATCTTTAGTTTTTGAGATATGGGGCCCTTAAAAAATACATTTTCTTTATAATTGGATTTCAAACATCGGGCTCGAAAACAACAAAGGCCCCTACCCTGCATGGGGGCTAAAATTTTCAGTGTCATCTACTAGTGGTATAACACTATCACTGTGAAAATATGGTTAAGTGGTCATCTCTAGAATATGAGATTCGGATCCCTACTTATAGAACACTATTCACTCATTATAATGGGGTTTTAACATCGAGCCCTGAAACATCAATGGCCCCTATCCTGAGGGCTGAAATTTTCAGAGTCATCTACAAGTGGTAAACCACTGCCACTATGAAAATATGGTGATATGGTCATCTCTAGTTTATGAGACATTGGACCCTTAAGAATATGCACTATAATCATTATAATAGGATTTTAAAAATCGGGCTCTGAAACATTGGAAACAAAATCTCTTTAAAACAGAGGTTTAGCCTGGATGAAATTTTCAAAACTGATAGATTTATCAAAAAATTCTTAAAACATTCTCGCTTAGTACAATTTCAGAACACAGAATTCTGCATATCAGTGTATAATTTGTAAAACCAAGTATTTTTTTTTCAATTAATTACCTAAATTAAGTTTTATGTGTAATTCCATTACACACATGTTCAATTTTCAGCATAGTCTATAAAAATAATAAATTGGCAAAACGAAACTTAGCCTTTATAGATGAATGCAGTTGTACATGTATGCAACCTGGGAGTGTAGAAACATTAATTTTAATCCTTACTGGATTTCCATCAATATTTTTTATAAAATCTGAACCAAAAACGTGAGGGAGAAACCCTACTATGGGGGAAAAGCTACTATATAGTAGCTTTTCCCCCCAGGGGGAAAGGCTACTATATAGTAGGTCTTCCGGGGGGAGAAGCTACTATGGGGGAAAAACTGCTATACAACAGCGGTTTCAGGGGTTTTCGCACATAGTTGCACAAGCTATTGTGAATATAAGGTTCGGGCTGTTGTGAATCCAAGGTGCCTAAACAGAAGCTGAAATATAGAAAAATCAAATGGTTTCTTTCTAACTAAGCTTGCACGCACGGGTTGATATTGCATATGATATCAGACATTTACGAAATAGATACATCGACACACCGTACTGTTGACATTTACATAACCAAGCTTTAAGCCAACAATAATGCTATATGGAATAATTCACTACACTCTGCTTAGTTATACTAATCAAACTGTGTCTCGAGACAGGCCTTCACCACAGTTGAAATGTCTCCCATATACCCGTAATCAGAATCATAAATAACATTTATTTATTTCTTTGCCGTAATGTAGCAGAAAATTGCAGAATCGCTCAGAAACGATTTTGGAGAAAATTAATGAAGCTGCATTGAAAATAACAGTCAAATTATCCATAAGATACAATTTTAAGGCTGTAAAAACCTTTTATCTAAAAATTTAATTCATAATAATGAAGAATTCAACTCTTTTTCACCAACGTTTTTACTGGCTTCAAATTTACACACCATGCTGATATCCGGAACTCTATTGGGGATTTTTCATACTAAATGCACTGAGTTAGAGTTATCTCCCATATTTTTTTTATGAACAGAATATATAAAGCAAATTTCCAATGAAAATTTACATGCATTTTTATTGTCGTTTCTAAGTTAATGCGTGCAAATGTAATAGTAGGGAAACATAAACTAAAGAGCCTCCCGTGATTTAGCGTGAATGAAATGCGCATGCGCAAGATTGTAAAATTAAAAAAATCCAGATGATTTCCGGAATTTTTAAAGGAATTTTCGTTGATTATTAATTAGCGAAGCTTGATTGAGAAAAAATAAGAACAAATTGGTAATCTTCAAGTACCAATGATGTTTAAAATATATAAAACAAAAGACAGTACTCTTCCGATTTCTCGGTATTAAAGCCCAAAAATTCGAGTCTATTATTTTAATATAGTAGTATAGATTCTCGAATGTACAATTGCCAGATGGCCTCACATCCCCTTAAGCCCGATGATGTTTGGTATTGTTACATCCAAACATTCAACTTTTGATGCTTATTTGAATTATCCAAAATTAGAGTTCACATAACTTTTGTGACGAATTCGCCTCCTGTATTATTGTTTCACCCTGCTGACCTGCACAAACTGCATGTTCCCACGACTTTTTCTGTCTCCAGTAGATATGAAATGCTCTACTGTGCAGAGATCTTAGTCATTTTTGTATTCAGTCGTTGATAGACACAGTTTAACAATGAAAATCGTAATTTTCCTCCTTGGAATCTTTGCCTTTTCTAAAGCCGATTTTACATGGAAGGATTGCGTCCGTATGTATAGTTCATCTTTGTATTATGCATATAAACTATGCATTGGTATTAAACTGGATAATGGTTTTAAAATACGTAAATAAATAGCTACTAGATTTTCCAATGATATTCTTTTATTTGACTGTAAAAATTTCAATGTGTAAGAGGGAAATCAAAATATATATATTCTTGATAAATCTGGTTGTAATATTTTCGAAATGGTTAGAATTTTCTTAACTTGTATGTTATGTTACTTATTAACTAAGCTTACGCATTACGGAAAAAAATGTTTGTTGCAAGAAATGATATAATCATACGTGATCCTTAGGCCTGAGTAATGATTATCGGGTTAAGATTGTGACAATGGCCATTTGTGAACAAACAATATAATCGTACACCGATAATATATACTACTTCTAGACGAAGTGATGCGCAACAAAGCAACACCATGCTAAAAAAATTGTTAATGAAATGCAGACAATAATAATCTTAAAAAAATAAGAAATGCTGTCAATTTCTTTTCCTAGCAACGACAACTGCCCACCCCTACGTAACATTTACATCAATGTCACTGGAACCTTCTACGCCAAAAGTAGAGCTTCCTGGAAACATAACCGTAGGTATACAAGGCACGGTGCATCACAAATTCGGCACCGACGTCAGAATGGTTGTTCATATGGATAAAAAACTGCTGGGCCAATGGACACAGGTCCCTTGCGCTCTTAATGTAGGGTCATGGTAAGAAACTGTCATTTATTAATTTATTGAATTGCATTTAATATTATTTTTTATTATCCATAAGACAATGTCTTTTTTATTCTTTTATCAGTATTAGATTTATTTGATTTCATCAGCATTTAGTTAATAGTAAGTCTGATTTTCTCCATTTATAATCTGTATTTCAGTAACTACGACAACCCCTGTGAGTTTTTGGCAGCTTTCGAAACATCAGGATCCTGTCCAACTCAATTGGCTGCACACGGTCTCCCTTGCACATGCCCGTTCAACCCCACCAACATTGACCTACCCAAATCTGTATTCCAGGTGTCACACCTGAACGCAGCGTGGCAATTCCTGGCAACAGTAAGAGACCGGTTGTCTTCAGTTTTTGTCATCGTAGAGCAATTATAAAGATATGCACAAAATTATATTTCCTTTTCAGGGTGAATTCCGAGTAAGAGCAGAAATGATCCATGGACATGATATAGTCGGATGTTTTGAAGTGGCACTTGACATTCACGTTCCTGGAGGAAGTATTTTTGGATAGTGTAACTCTGTTATATGTATCCGAATAAAATATATTATGTTTGTATCGAATAGAAACATTTTTTTCTTTGGCTTGGCTTTTGAAGAGGAAGCGTTCAACTCATTTGCCTTTTTTACACAAGAAAATGTTCGTAAAAATCTTGTATTATGTATATGTACATCTTAGAGAACAGAGTTAAAAAGCGCATTTTGAGTTATTGCAACGTCAATTTGACAGTTTGTTTTTCTTATTTTGGCTTTAAAAATGAATCTCTAGTCGTTCCAGTATTCAATTTTAAATCAAAACTTTCTATATATTTATTATCTTAGAAAGATTTTGACATGGATATTAGTTATCCAAATAGATCCATTTCTTACACGTAACTTTGATTCCGCAGAATGTTGGGAGGGAAGGAAGGGGCAACATATTAACGTTGATAAAAAATGGAGAAATATTAGAAATGTTTATAGGTTTGTTTATTTATCAAAAATAGAAATCATTTGATTTAAACGAAATCTTATCAATACTTTACAAGATTGTCGTATTTATGCAGTAAAGCATTCAGACACGCAAAATGAGTTCCTCTTGAGATACCATATCTTAAAGAGAGATAAGGAACGATTTCAGTGCGGACCATAAGGTACGTTCCGTTTACACATCACCATGAACGCCATCGTTTTCCTGCTGGGAATTTTGGTCTCCTCGGAGGCTGCTGTAACATGGAAGGACTGTGTTCGTACGTAAAACGTTTATTTTTACATTATTTCGATGCATTCATTTGATACATTCTTCACACTATTCATCATATAAATTATTTCTTGAAGTATTAATGTGTCGTCTAATGGTAACATATTGTCATGGAGTTTTGATCTGTGTCCAGCCCCGACGACCGCCCACCCCTATGTAACATTCACATCCTTGTCGGTGTCTCCCTCCCCCGTGATCATTCCCGGAAACATCACCATCGGAGCCCAGGGAACCGTCCATCACCACTTCGGCAACGACGTTAAAATGGTTGTCCACATGGATAAACTGTTGCTAGGACAATGGACTAAAGTCCCCTGCAGCCAAAACGTTGGATCATGGTTTGTCATCTTTTGATCACGCAGGAAAGAATTTGTTTGATCATTATTTAATTATGCAGCAGTATCATTTTAAAAATATTTTTTTTCTTGAACAGTCTTATATCAATACTGTTCATTTATGTCCGTTTAATCATGTATATCTTGTTTTTGAGTTGATTCACAAATTAAATGTTCATCGAATTGCAATATCTAATATCAAATTTCTATGGTAAGATGTTTATTCACGAATACACGTATCCTTATCACTGTGCTTTTCATTAACTCCATAAAAATTGATACCATTGAGTAATGATGAAACCACAGAAAATAGTACAAAAATAGATTGCAGTATCATAGCGTTCGAATAGTTTTGCTTTGTTTTCTATATTTCCATTTTAACAATCCTTTAATGTGGATAGATTTCGTTATAACATTTACCTTATTATTACCTTACCATAATACAGTAACTACGACAACCCCTGTGAGTTTTTGGCGGCTTTCAAGACTTCGGGAACCTGTCCACCCCAACTGACCCAGCATGGTCTCCCCTGCACGTGTCCATTCAACCCCTCCAGCATCGACCTCCCTCCGTCCGTGTTCGAAGTGCAACAGATCAGTGCTGCCTGGCAATGGCTGGCAACAGTAGGTCTTTACTGTCTGTCAGGGTGTGTTAATGAGAGAGAGAGAGAGAGAGAGAGAGAGAGAGAGAGAGAAAGAGAGAGAGAGAGAGAGTACTCTCTTGATTCTTTTCTTTTATTTATCGTAATTAATGGCGGTTTTCATCGACTGTAACACTATAAAGGGAATTTGGGTAAAGCATAATATATTTTATTTACGAACGTGATTTTTGCGATTTAACAGGGCTCGATGGTCGTGGCCATTTTTAGGCTGAATTGGTCTCCTTTAAAAGGAGAGTTCTATAAAAGAATATTCGAAAATGCCAAATGAAGATGAATGGATAAGGCGTGTAAAATGCCTATAAAAAGACGAACAAGATACTGAAAAATAAATAATTTCAAATATCAAACCTATTTCAATCAACAAAAACGTGGTGAGATATCCCACTATACATTAGAAATATCATTTTGTATCGCAACAATGGAACGTTTTATAAAAATAATACAATTCCATAAATTCGTGGCCAAAGTCGCAAATAGCATTGAAAAAACTCAATTTGTTGTGACTGAAATGGCTCAGTGGTTAGAGCACCAAACAATAGGTACACTTATGTAACCAGGCTTTTTAGGTTGACGGTTCGAAACCACACAAACGTAAGGCAATATATATATTTTTTCCTTATCGTTTGTTGAAATATTTAAAACTAAATATAGTGAGAAATTGTGCTTTTGCAAACTTGTATGGTGACATTATCAAATAGATTTAATTGGAAAAAAAATTAAATTTGAAATTTTATCTTACGCTAGATCAAATGGGCATTTGTGCTATCTTATACCCCATCTTCTTTTAAAGACTTTTTCTTTGCTAAATAATAGTTAACAGCTTAAGAAATCATATATCTAAAAGTATAAGGAAGATCTGACAGCATGCAATTCTGTACATACATGTAGTTTCTGCGTATTGTAGTTTTTCGATGAAATTGATCGCTATTTAAAAACTTGATCATCGCCAATATAACCGATTACACGATTCATGTATTGAGCGCTTTAATTTCTAGATGCATACACCAGTTGGAATGTGAACATATTATCCATTAAATACATACAATATATTTCATTTAAAAAAATTATTTCAGGGCCGATTCCGCGTCCAAGCTGAGATGATCCATAATCATGTTATTGTCGGCTGCTTCCACGTAGAAATGGACATCCGAAGACACGGAGGCGGGGGATTCTTGTTTGGTTAAAATATTACGGGAAATAAACGATGTGTAGAACAATGGATGTTTTATAACTTGATAATTTTTTTAAGTTAAAAGTATATTTAAATGCTTATATAAGAGTTTGACTGATGAGTGACTTTTAGCGCATAGATTGAAAATTGCATTTATCTATCATTAGGATACTTTTTAATCTGAATTATGAAATAAAAATAACAAGAAAATATATTTCATGGGATGTAAACAAAATTAAATATATTGATAATTGTATATCAAATACATTTAAAAATATAGTTTGAAATTAAAGCAACGCTCTTTTCAACAAATTTACAAAACTACACACACTTTATTAAACATATGTGTTTGTAAATCGACGTCAATGATATCCCAAATTCCAATAGTCTAGGAACATTAGTCTTTTTTTTTTATTAATGATTGTACACAAATAAGCCAGTCTGTATTTGCTTTCTCCTTTTAAAGAGGCTGGACGATCAGTTACTGGTCTACATGATCATCTTCAAATGTATGACAAATGTGTCACATATGCAGTGCACTTGACATTTAGCACAAGAACAATCACTTTCATTCTGTTTTATCATTGATTTCATTTTTCTAACACCTTTCATTAAAATTCATCCCCCCCCCCCCCGTTTTTCGCAAGTAAAAATACTGTGAAATGACCATCATTTCAATTAAATGATCAATGGCTGTTTTCTTTTGTTTGTCGTGTTGGGTATTTTGTCGGTCTTTGTCCAAAATGCGTTATGATTTTCATTTTGATTTTTTATTGCTTTTTTTCAAAATCTACTCGCTCCTCGCTGTTTGATAATGATAAGAACCATCACCGCACAAAACTATCAGGGTACTTTGTGTATTTAACTGATGTTTGTCAAACTGACACAACCTTTTTTTGTTTTAACTCGAGGATTCTCTTCATAATTTAAATAAAATTTTGGGATATCTTTAAGAATATATTCCCGATATATAGTCGGCAAACTATAGTTATTATATAGTTATGACAGTTTTCAAAATATTCTTTTTAAAAAAAATATACTCTCAGGCGTTCAGCAAGCAAACTGTTATTATGATAAGCAAGAAGTAGGCCTTAAAGATTCCTTTGTCACGGGTTCAACTTTCATTTTCATTAATTAAAATTAATTTTAATTGAATTCAATTACGCCAAAATAAAAAAAATAATCGACAAAAATGCATACTTACTTTATGCAGGTGAATGACGGACAATTCTATATCAATAAATTACACACTATAATCGTCTTTATGGAAATTAAAAAAAAATTTCAGGCACAAATACCTATTCCCTGCCAAATCAAACATTTTTAAAATTTATATATCATAAGCATTAAACGGTGCATTGGTCATAGCCTTTGGGTCTACCAACATTACTCGAATGAACATATGATATTATAAGCTCCTCAATCAAACAAGCATTCTGAGAGTATTGCATAAGCAATACACGTCCCCAACCGGTTTGTTGTAATTGTGAAAACATTAACAATGCACTGTTCTGCAGAATATCGAACCCGAACATTAAAAAATTGGAATATAAAAAATAAAATTTCTCGAAAACATGTCAACCAGACGCTACAAAAGTGTAAACTTGATCTGTAGTTTGACATTTTGAAGCTGTTCAGCAAATTTCATATTATTCCTTAAACGCATAAAGAAAAAAAGTGTGGAAAACTGAAGTTGGACAGACAGACAGACAGACAGACGGACGGACCGACGGACAGACAGACGGACGCAGAGGAAAGCTATAGTCCCCTCCGGTGAAACCGGTAGGGGACTAATAACTGGTCAAAACTTCTTAGGCAACCCTCTAACCCACTGCGGTACTATCTATAAAATTACACTTGATTTTATTGTTTATTTCGATGAATAGTACTTCACAATACGGAGGTGTCCCATGCATGCCAACTTAAATCCATGATCAGCATTTAAAACGCGTTTGAGCGCTATAGTATTTTACCATAAGTGTGATCTTTTGAGACCTAAATAATAGGGGATGACAGGGGATGCACAGGAGATGACTGGAAAAACACAGAGGTGTGACAGGGGAAGACAATAGATTTTCATACGGACAGGGGCTTTAAGAGCCAGTAATGATTTTGCTGTAATTTACAGGAGAGTTTCATACTTAGGTGACCGTGAAGTACCAAGACCTACTAGTTGTTAGACCTGACATTGACAGTAAAGATAAGACAACCAATAAGACAACCGTCTGCATTCCTATTGACGTATGTTTAAAAAAACCGTTCCCGGTCAAATTTATAACATTTACTTAATTATTAATAACAGACGAAAGCCTCGTGTTTTATGAGATGGATATGAGTCTTAAAATATTTTTCTTTTCTAATGAATACAGCTTTTTCATAGGTTTCAACATGTTTAAAAACAAGTATGTCACCTTTCTAATACGATTGCTGGGTTGCAAATATCAAATCTGATGGATGTCCAATCAAGCTTAAACACTGAATTAATTTGAATACAGTTAAAAAATATTGTACACAAGCACTAAAGCTTGGCAGTGACCACCGTTTTCTTTGAATTCAATCTAAAGGAAATGTAGTGTAAGGATGAAATGCAGTACTGTATTTTTAAGTTTGTGGTGGTAAAAAAACATTAATATAGAAACAAGAAACAAAAACCCATTATAATAGATGGTAAACAGAACTATAGGACAAGGTCAGGGTATCGTATTAAAACATATGAATTTAAATTGCACGGATTAATAGTTCGTTACAGAACACTTGCACACCAATATCAGGTTAATTATCAACTTAATCACAAGGGAAAATATGTTGAAATAATTAAAAAGTTAAGATAACAGATAACAGATAAATTTAGAATAAAAAGATGTTTTATAAAAAAAGAGATATATTGTTTATACATGACATGTGCGGATTCAGAATAAGAACTATTCCTGAGGTGAAGGGATCCAAGATAGGTTTGTGTCCGAGGCATATTTTGGACAATTTTTATGTACTGTGTTCATCGAATGTATAAAAAAAACAATAAACGGTAGAGGGATGACTTTCGCTCTAGATCAATACATGCATGATATATAACTTAATTGTTAGAGAAGGGTTTTTAGAGCCAAATGCATGTGTATTTTAATGACAAATTTAGAATTATCGTAATATCTTAAAGAAATGATATCTTAAATATGCGTGTGTCTGTTTTATCGAACGTACATTCACCATGCTATCGAAGGTGTCTGTGTTGTTGGCGGTCTGGTCCGTTGTCCGTACGTGCGATGACGTCAACACCGTGGCCTGTGGTCAGCTTGACCGAGTTATGAACATCTGTACTGATCCGTGCTTCTCTAATCTGTGTCCACGATATTGTGGAAAATGTCGTAAGTAATAGACTTAAAATTATGTTATAAAATTTATCATTTTCTTGATATTAAAGAAAAATATAAATAGACATGTTTAATGCAGAAAAGAAAGCATATTGCTTTTATTTTTTTCTGTAATATGTTTTGATAGCCGTGAAATGTTACCATTGTGTTTCGGGAAATCAAGCAGATTGTACAGAGATAGAAGAATGTCCTAACATGGAATATGTAAGTACAGAGATAACTTTACTGGAAATCTCAATCTAGGTCAAGTCAGTCAGACGAACGTTATTTACTTTAAGGTGGAATAACAGATCGTCACAAAAATGGCTGACCTCTGATCGAAACGACATTTTGTTTTTTTTAAAAGGATTTTATCGACGGCAACACATATTTTAACTCATAGCCAAGTGAATAAAGGGTCGGACGTGTGATCCGTACATACCGAATTCGAATGCCGCAGGGGCTTTTGTTGTTATTTATTGATTTGATTTTTTTAAAATAATGATTTTTTTATCCCAAATTTGCAAATTTTCCCCTTTTTTGACATATGTATAGTTTATTATAGTCATCATATCTTTCATTACCAAATAATTTACAGTTAATTTTAATGACCTTTTCCAGGTGTGTTATTCCACCTTAAACGTTTGCTTGTCATCTTGAATTATATTCATAGATATAATATTGACTATATTCTGAATTACATTTTTTTATTTATAAAAAGGCATGCATACACGAACGATTTCTAACCAGTAATTTTACTGTTGGTCATAAAAGTGGATGTGTCCATCAACAGGTAAAATAAAAGATTGAACAAACATTCTTCTCTTTTCTCTTTCAACTGTGAAAATAACAAACACCATGAACTCTAAGAAGTGAAGACCCAGCAACATCAAAGATGTGAAATTTCTATTGAAAAAAAAAATCAATTGTGACATTTACGCTCAATCAAGATACTTCAAATGATGTAGAATTCCAATTTTAACAATGACTAGGCATGCAGTATGTTGTATGGGACAGCTTGCCATTCAGCCGGAGAATGTAGGGACCATAGAGGATTCTGTTGCAAGTCTGATCTGTGTAACAATGACGCGACATCTCAGAGGACAGGAAGGAGAGGGTACATTGAAACGGGCGGTAATGATCAGAGAAGGGCAGCAAACAGGAATGATACAGGTAACAATATCAGAATATCTTTTGAATCTTGTTAGAAGAGCTTTAATTGAATAAAATGGAATACAATTTCAACAGGATTTATCCGAAGTTATTATGTTTAATTAAACAAATTGGATAACTTTTTTTCACAATAACTTAAAATGACAATAATTTCGGAATTTTCATTTTTTTACAGTGTGTCATGACATCGACAAGAGTTCCTGTGAAATACTAAAAAATTCAAAGACAAATGCGTGTTCTTTATCCTGTTTCAAACACGCATGTCCTCGAACTTGTGGAGTTTGTGGTACTCACTATCATCAACATATTCTTACAATTGACAAAAACTGACATATGTACTTTAAAACAACTATAACCTATGTCATAAAAATGCCTGCTTTCAGTAGAAGATAACATAAATAAGCTGCTCAAGATAATTACGTTTTTATGAAAAGAGAGAAGATTTTGTATGTGTATTATCTCTACTGTGTCGTATTGATGTTGGATACATTTTTTTAAGTTATCAATGCTGTAAGGTTAACATATGAAATTACTTCTCAAAGTTATTTATATGATTAAATTATCTGGTAAGCAATTGGTTGATATTTCTTAATGTTTCCTTCACTCTCCTTCTTAAAATTTTAACCATAGAATTATTTGCCATCTCAAAATATCTTTTTTTAAAATTTTTAGTTGAATGTTCTTCATGCCATCATGTTGACCGACCTAAAGATTGCAACATGACAACAGTATGTGATCCAGACGAGGTGAGAATTTGTCAAAATACCTGTAATCCTGGCTTATTTAAAATGTCACATTAATCCCCAGATGTCCTTTCAGAAATGTTACACACTGAAAACTAGATCCACAGATGGAACGTATGCTTATAATCTTGGCTGTCTTCACCAGAAGGTAATTGAACATGTTTAAATGCATCCAAAAAAAATGTTAAAGAATTTTGAAGGATTTAATGAATTATATATGCACCTACATGTATACACACAACCAAACCTAATAAAAATTACAGGTTTTACAAAATTGTCAGGTTTCACATAAATTTAGTATATAAACAGTTTAAAAAGAGTAAAAGTGTTGTCTTTCATTTGATAAGTGTGTGTGTGTGTGTGTGTGTGTGTGTGTGTGTGAGAGAGAGAGAGAGAGAGAGAGAGAGAGAGAGAGAGAGAGAGAGAGAGAGAGAGAGAGAGAGAGAGACTGTGTGTCAACAAAATTTTCAGAAAGCTTTGCTCTTTTGATAAATCATCAATCAAATAAAGTAAATAAATATGTTTGTAGGGATGTGATACACTACACGAATCCGCACCACACGCTCTAGGAAGAAGTGATAGCATTGACATTACAATTGAGGGACATTGCTGTTCTGGGAATCTTTGCAATCAAGTTAAGCCAACTGCTTGCTTTGGTAAAAATAAAACTTTGTTTTTAAACTATTTTGTTAAAAACAAACTTTTCAGAATAACATATTTGACGTTTTTGGAAAAACTCGAACATTATCATTTTAATATGTAAAACATGAAAAGCACTAGAAATGGCATTTTTAATACTACAATTACATTGTACCAAAAAAACCCATATCTGTCAAAGAAACATAATTAAAATCGATACAACGTAAAAACTCTTTTTTTGTGTAATTAAATACGTCATTGGTTTGTGTATCATTTTTTGCAGGTAAAAAACGAAGAGATGCAGTCCTAAGCAGGAAAGGTTTGGATAAATCTTATTTTGTTAAATTTAGGTAGTCCTTTAATCGGCACTAAATTGGATCAATCATGGAAAGCCTTGTTTAAAACTATTAATTTTCATTTTAACAATACATTAACTCAAGAAAAATTATATGTTGACGTGCTGATTATTTTGATTTCACATTTCAGAAATATGTATCCCTTGCAAAAGTTATTGAAATTTATGTAATTTGCAAAACATCCACAAATTAATTATCAACTATTGATCAATTAAAGCTGTTTGGTCCGATTTTCTCGTGATTACAAAATCAAATTTTTCCCCATACAAACCATTTATCTTAGAAAGTTATGGACTTTCTCCTATTTACACCAGCAGAATCAGCCTCCTTTCAAAGTTAGACATATTCAAAGTAAATAAAAATAATTTCTTTTTGAGCATACGAAAAAACAAACCGTAATGCATCACGGGAATGTTTAGAAAAGGAAACCGTTTGGTTTCGTCCCCCGAATGATTTGGGTAAATTAACCCGCATGCTATGCACCGATTGTAAAGAAACAAACTTCAGAAATATTAGCGAACAAAACGTACACATGTTTATTTGTAATTTGTCTGATCATTTCGACCTTTATTCAAAGCGATGTCGAAGTCGTAATACAACCATACCCGTCTCGTCGTCAGGGGTGAAATTTAACATGAGGCGAAATAACGCGGTACCCTTTTATGTAGTTTGTTTTGTTAGCAAATTTTGTACGTATTTTTCTTCATTGAAATTTGGCTTAACTGACTTGGAAAACTACTGCAATGTCTATTATTATACATATACTTAGCATAACCATCGTTTAAAAGCATGCATAAAATTTGATAAAAAAATCGGACAAAGCAGCTTTAAAACAGGATGTATAAAACAGAGTATAAACATTTGTTTCAACCATATCGCATCCCTATTTTCTGACTTATCAGAATACAATACGAAAAAAAATAGATCATGGGTCAAGTTTGGTCATTTTTAACTACTGTTATGGACTCAAACTTAAATTAATGGTATTTATTATATAGATTAATATCTAAGTAAATAGAATTGGTAAAATGAATGATACGTTGACGGATTTTTTTCAAGCTATAATTTAAGCTCTAAAGTAAGAAGATCCTGAAGAAACATCTCTGTAAAAATCATATTTTGTTACAGCTTATGTTGAGTCACGGCTTATGTCTGTCAACAATGTTGTGATCTTTTTAACATTAGTTGATTGATGATTGATTAAATAAAAAATAGCTTCTATCTTTATTTAACTAGATTTAGTTGAAGAAAGAAACGGGGGGGGGGGGGGCACCCACTGTCAATCAAAACAAAGACAATGCACATTTATAATCATAGGCCTGCTCATGATTAAGTTTGGTAAAATATGTATCGGGGATCATTGTGATGCTAGCAATTTACAATGATCCAATCGCTTTCATCTATTTTCGTGGAATGTATATTATGTGATTGTTAATCACACATTTACAAAGGTATAAGGGTCATTACGTTATGAATATACCAACTAAATGATAAACTAAATCAATAATTAAATATTAGAAATGATCTGATTTAACATTTAACGAGGCCGGGTCTAATTTGTTCTGCCCTAGATTTTTGAATGAAATTTTTAACATGACTTTCTACTGATATAATAATTATTTTAAGATAAAATAAATAAGACATTTACCACACCAATTGTTTAGGAGGTCCTCTCAAAGTTTGTTAATTTTTAACATAGGACCCTATGGGATTTTGCTTGAAATGTATACATTTTGCACATTTTTAAAAAACTTCTGCCCTAGGGATTTCTTTTTCTGTTCTATATATTAAAGTTATTGCTAAAAGGTATCACATGGTAAAAAAAAAACCAAAACTTTTACCTCCTGGTTTGTTCCAGGGGTCTTATCAAAGTTGTTTTTTGTATCCACAATTTCCCAGATTTGTCATATACTGGCTATTTTTTTTGACAAAGGCGGAAATGGTGATCTTTATAGTATTATTAAAACATTCAGACGTATTTAAGTAATAAATAAATATATTACATCACATATTAAGGGTCATTAATATAAAATACATGGTTATGGTCTTGAAATATATGAATTAAGCTATATTTAGACGGGTTAAGAAAACGTGACAGAGGGCTAGGCTTGCTGAACCCTCTTCACGTTTTCGACCCAAATATAGCTTATACTTCGAGACATTTATGTTTATTCCACAATATAACTTTAGTTTTACACATCAAACGAGCTATTTTTAACAAATTTGGCTAAATATCTGCAGTTGAAACTATTACGCCATGGCGTCAACGAAGCAAAAAGGTGACGTCACAATACAAATGAAACGCTGCGCGAAAGCGTGCGTACTCGTTCTGTACTCGGCCTCGTTAAATTCATTCTCCTTCAGCGGGCTTCAAATTGCTATCAACTATACACGTAGGTCTCAAGTTGTTGTGTTATGAAGCATAGCTGATATCCTGTTAAATCAGTGCATTTTTATCCTGAGAAATGTCTTTTTCGATTTTTCTCTTTTCGTAATTGAGTTTCTTAACTTCAATACGTTTTATTTCTCATACAGTGCCGCTCTAACTGCTAATTATTGGCATTGTTTACAAGAGCAAACGAGAAAGTACCAGTCGCCCCTTTAAGTTTAGATATTAGTAAAACGAAAGAAAATAAGCTGGACTGTTTTAAAATTATCTTGTTCTAAAGAACCAAAGAGCCAGTAGTATATTTATTTATCTCTGCAAATCTTCCTTGTATACTTATTATATATTCAAGATTGACCAAATTTTGATAACTGAAATAAAGATTGGTCAAACTTAACATTATTTGCATCTTAGTGACTTGTCTTCAAACAAAATTATCATGATTAATTACCTATTTAGAAAAAATGTTGTAAATATAAAAGTGAAAATACCAAAATAAAATTGATTTATTATAAGTTCAATGGAAATGATAGTTTCATATTGCAGTGATGTTTTCATCGAAATTTGTATTGTATACATGTATGAACCATATTAATTATTATGACAAATTCCAATAAACTACAGGTCGGTGGATCACATGGAAGGATTGTGTCCGTAAGTTTTGAACTTTTTCTCGTTAACGAAGACACATTCTTACTTTCAACCATTTCTTGTTGAACACCGCATACGTATACGTCAAGGTTCCAATTAAAATTTCACAGTTTGCATCTATTATTCTTTATAATTGTATCTTTAAGGAATGTCTGATGTAAAATAGTTCATTCATTCATCGAATAATTTGCGTAATTTTATGTATAGGATATATGCGGAATGAAGTTCTATAAAAAAAAAATTGAGCTCTTTAAGGCCCATTATGGCAAAAAATGCAATATTTTATTCAATGAAGAACTGATTCCAGTGTTGTACTTTAAAAATACATTGTGTTTAAATATCATTCCTTTATTTATATATCTATTTTTGAGTCAGCCAAATTTTTGAGGTTATCTGTAAAAATACTTTGATAACAAACGTTTTAACGAAGGAAATAAAGCCAACTAGGAGTGGACTGTTGAAAGTAAACCTTTAGCCTGCAATAACAACAAAAACAAGAGGCCCAGGGGCCACATCGCTCACCTGAGCAACAATTGCCTTAATTCTGATCAAATTAGCATTACAGTATCAAAATATCTTGACAACTGAGTACAGTAGATCTTGCTAAAAAAATTGAAAATCTGCCAATTTTTATCAACCTCTTATTTTTTGGTAAATACCAAGCCCCTTTTGTTGTTGTACCTGTAAGAAGATTTGTCTCTATTCCTATATACCCCCCCCCATTTCATGGCCCCATTTTTCTCTAGGGAATCATGGTTTCATCAGACTTAAATCTGCATAACCTTTGCTTTCACACTAAGTACTGAGTTTTGAACCGAACACTTTCCCAGAATAGTTTTAAAGATTTTCTCTTTATATTCCTATGTAAAAATTCAAACCGCCATCACGGTCCCGCCCTACCACTAGGGACTGTGATTTTGCAAACTTGAATTTACACTACCCGAGGATGCCTCTACACAAGTTTAAACCCTTTCTGGCCAAAATTCTTTAAAAAGAAGATTTTTAAAGATTTTCTCTATATATTCCTAAGTAAAAATTCATCCCCCATTGTGGCCTCACCCTACCCCTGGACTATTATTTAAACAAACTTGAATCTATATGATCTGGGGATGCTTCCACTCAAATTTGGGCTTTCCTGGCCTAATAATTTTGAGAAGAAGACTTTTAAAGATTTTCTCTATCTATAAAAATTCATCCCCCATTGTGACCCCGCCCTACCCCCAGGGACCATGATTTGAACAAACTTGAATCTACACTTCCTAAGGATGGTTACATGCCAATTTGAGATTTCTTGGCCAAATATTTTTGAGAAGAAGATTTTTAAAAGATTTTCTCAATATATTCCTATGTAAAACTTGATCTCCCAATTGTGGCCCCACCCTACCCCCGGGGATCATGATTTGAACAAACTTGAATCTACACTACCTGAGGATGCTTCCATTTCAATTTGAGCTTTTCTGGCCTAATAGTTTTTGAGAAGATTTTTAAAGATTATCTCTATATATTCTTATGTAAAACATGATCCCCCTATTGTGGCCCCACCCTACCCCCGGGGACCATGATTTGAACAAACTTTGATCTACACTATCTGAGGATGCTTCCACTCAAATTTGAGCTTTCCTGGCCTAATAGTTTTTGAGAAGACTTTGGCTCAGGTGAGCTAAAAAAGGTTAAGTTTACAATACAATAAGCTGTTAAAGTTGGTTTCTGGAAGAAGAGACTTTGAAAACTTTCTTAATAAATATTGAATTTTTTTTTAGTTTTTTAATCTTTAGTTTTTAAGATCTGTGTACAAACATAGAATCGTGAGCAAATCTCTGTATCTTGCTTATAATTCGAAGCTTAACGCTCAAATATGGTTAGTAAATAGAAATTGTAAACAATTAAAACACAAGAAACATGCACTATAACAAATAAAGAACACAATTTATTTTTTCGAAATGAATCATATATATATACATGTACATGTACATGTATATACCTACATATTTCCGACAGCGATATCAAACTCTATTTAAACTGAATAAACTCGAGAAAATGCCGAGCATCTCAACAAAACCTATTGCATTAATATACCATTACGCAAAATATAATGCCGAATTACCGATAGAATGAATTGTATTTCAGTACTTTTTTGATACATCAGATTTTGCTTAATTTGCGCAGGTAAACAGTTAACTGTTTGATTTACCAAAGTTTCTGTTTGATTTGATACGTAAAAATCACGAAATACAGACGATAGTTCCCAGGTTACAAAGCATAAATAATGAAAACGAAACGAAAATCAGAACAAGCTAACACCAACGTCATGTGTGAAAACTGTCAACGCATTGAAATATTTAGCCTCAATTTACTTCACAAAATCGGCACCAATATATTTTGCATGTTTCAAAAATTTCCCTTCATTCGCGAACTGTTGCACAACAAGCAAATTCATCATAGTCAGATCGACCCTTTTTCGTATAATGTCATGGCTGCTTTAAACAAAGAACCTCGTTTTAGATGTATGGAATACGAGTCTTGGTAAAATGGGTACGCTAACCCGGGCCGTGGCAAAATAAAAGCCGGGGCAGATCGGCAATCGTCAATTCCAAATACGCATTATTTTGCAGCAATATTTACAGCAAATATAAATATACTGGTCCATCAAATATCCTGAAATTTTAATGAGATTGGCAGATTAATAACTGCCAATCTTTTGTTTTGCCCAGGCCAAGTCTTGTCTACCCATTTTACCGGATGCCGAATCCGAAGTTATTAAACTGATTGAAACACGCCTTTCCTTTATTATCATTTTCGTAATAACTCAGATTTGAAACAGAATTAGACCTTAATTTTTGCAATTTATATTTTCCTTCCCATAAGGATAATTTATGCTAAACTACGTTGAATTGGAATCAGTAGTTCTTGAGAAGAAGATTTTTTAAAATGCACCCCCCTTTTTCTACAGTTTCAAGGTTTTCTCCGCTTTGAATACAGATTGGACTTTTATTTCTGCAATTTATATTCGCCCTCCCATAAGGATGCTTTGTGCCAAATTTGGTTGAAATTGGATAAGCGGTTTTAGAGAAGAAGTTCAAAATGTAAAAAGTTTACAGACGGACAGACAGACGGACAGACGGACGGACAGACGGACGGACGGACGGACGACGGACAAAAAGTGATCAGAATAGCTCACTTGAGCTTTCAGCTCAGGTGAGCTAACAAGATATCAAAGCAAATTTTACATTGAAGAATATCTGAATCCTTGCAACTTTCAACAATTGTTCAATGCTTCATTTTATCTCTCATATCAATTAGTATAAGCAGTCAATAAAGGTTTCTTTTTAAGGGAACTCAGATATATTTTTAAACACATTTTGTTTTTTCTGTTAATCCAGAAACTTGCAAAATTTTTCGTTTTTGCTAAAATTGACTGTAAAATGTGTGAAATATGAGCCACATTGTTAATTTCATTAACCTTTGAAATATATTTTTACATTTTGTAGAAATGAATGTCTTTATTTTTATGAAATTATTTATTGCGATGATTTTCTTGGCCTTAATATATTGTCATGGAGTTTAAACTGTATTCAGCCCCGACGACCGCCCACCCATACGTAACATTAACATCCTTGTCGGTGTCTCCCTCCCCCGTTTTATTTCCCGGAAACATCACTATTGGAGTCCAGGGGACCGTGCATCACCACTTCGGCAACGATGTTAAAATGGTTGTCCACATGGATAAACTGTTGCTAGGACAGTGGACTAAAGTCCCCTGCAGCCAAAACTTTGGATCATGGTTTGTTGTTATTGAATTTTCAATGTTAGAAATAATGACACAATATCGCTAAATAGACAATTGTTTACGTTACATCTCTGTTTATTGTTTGCAAAAATTACAGCTCTCCTTCATTTTATTGATTAAAATGCTTAGGGTATTCTAAAGTGTTCTGATGCCTAAGCTACAGCTATGTGTTTTTCTTTATATTTGTAACATAAAACCTTGACAAAATCCATTTCAAATCAATTTTGGTAGTAGATATAGTTATGTTGAAAGTAATAGCAAATCATTGAAAATAGGTCAGTGAAGCGGTGAAGCGAGGGACTGTGTCCAAAATAGTTCGGTTCGGAAGTATTTGATTAACATCACTTGTTTGATAAAGCAAAGATTTATCATACGGGTAGTATACACCATCCGCATGGGATATATTATTACTTATTAGGTTAGTTACTGACTCACTGCGGAAATATATTGGGTTGATCAATCTCATAGATGGCGAGGCGAAGCCGAGCCTTCTATGAGATCAACCCAATATATTTCCGTAGTGAGTCAGTAACTAACCTAATAAGTGTTTTGTTTTCTCGAGGACTATCAAGCGACATATTTATTCACATATAGCGATGATCTACGCAAAGCCATGTACAAGATGCCTTACATCTCGTCCAATTTAACTCATTCAAACTCTTCATTAAACTTCATTAAACTCTTCAAAATTTTCAATCTCACCTTTCAAATACTCTTTCAAAATCTTTGCTTCACCCATGTTTACTACATTGTTTTGTTGCTATTCAATTTTAAATATTTTCTCCCTTTCTTCTGCAGAGATTTGAGCAAATTTCGAAGCTGCCATTTTGTTCTGCTCCAGACAAAACAATGTGACGGCAATATTCTAAGGGCAACTACTCTAATTTTAAAGAATTTCAAAGGGCAACTACTCCAAATACTTTAAGAACTTACGGCATGCAGTTTATGTATAAAATACTATGAAATGTCGAAATGAGTAAGCGAAGCGTCGACCAATGACGGCCATATTGCCTAATATTTATTCTCACAGAACAAATATAGAGATATATGAGGCAATCACGTGCTATGTTTAAATGAAAATGTGACATTTCAGTCCAAGGGAAAACAAATATATATATATATATATATATGTGTGTGTGTGTGTGTGTGTGTGTGTGTGTGTGAATAAATGATATTATGAATATCTTAACACATTTAAAACTGGCAATTTACTGAGAACCATGCAAGCATGCCTACTTATTTTTTAACTCCAGCAAGATAAAATATAATGAAATTTGGAGAAAATTGTAAAACGCATGATGCCATTGTTATTTTCATTCAAATTACTCGTAATACATTTTAGTAATCTCGACAACCCATGCGAGCTTTTATCAGCATTTGTACTCGGAAACGGCTGCCCGTGCGCTCTTTTGGTTCGTGGCATACCATGTACTTGTCCATTCAATCCATCATCTATCGACCTTCCACCATCTGTGTTCGAGATAAGACCCGTGAACGAATACATTAAATTTTTCTTTCAAGTGAGTTTCTTTTCTGTATACTTAGTACAACAGTTATATTATGTACTTACTCCAATATTTATATTATAGAATACAAATGATATTAGTAGCTACTTGCTACATTTCTAGTTATGAAAGACCGAACAATATCTGTTTTCGTCCGTCGCCATCCATCGTGTGTCATGCGTCGCCCGTTAACAATTGAACATTTTCAATTGTTTTCCTAAAACTACCAAGATAACTTAGACAACATTTTATGTGTAGCATCTATAAAAGAAGTAGAACATAACTTTATTAAAATAAAAATTTATGGCCTATCCAAATTACCCAAATATATAAAGTTAAAAGTGTGAAATTAATGCCAGATGAACTATTAGGCATCTGCTAGGCAAACTAAGCACATTGTCATAAAAAAACCCCCATTGTATAACCTTTATACACTGCACATGCATATAGCAGGCAAATTATTTACAAGAGTATGATAAACAGAAAAGCTTTTTTTTTTGGCTTTTAGAATCTTATGAACTTAGAGTCAGTGTATAGGTGGGGAAGGGCGGGGGCTTTAGTTGTCAAAAATTGAATATGTAATAATTTAAATTGGTTGGATGAGCAAAATACTTAATATATAAAAAATCGAAATTCACGACTTCTGGACTATAGTTTTGTGTTAAGTTCGAGTTTTGGAATAATGATCTTTAGGAAATACAAATTTATCCTTAACAATCTATATCGGCATTTAGCAGGAAAATTTAATACATTATACAGAAGAGAGCCTTTATTAAAATTGAAATTGTGAAGAACATGTCCCTTGAGAAGTTGTTTTTTAGGGTGGGGTCCATTTGTATGAATATGCTATAATTGTAGAAATTCTTGACTATTGGGATTCTATTGCATAATAAAATGATCTAGAAGGTCCACCAAAAGTGTGATGTTCATGTACCTCTGGTGAGAGGTTCTTGTTTTATATCGTGGCTGTATTAGTTATGAAGGCATTATACTTCTATAAAAAATATATATGCCATGCTTCCTCCCAATATTTCTTTTTCATTGATTGGTCAATAATATAATTGATAGAATCAGACAAAGAATAAAAACATACTTTAATGATTTGAAAGAATTTTCAGAACATTTAGTGTCTTTCTTTCAAATATGTTTGTATTAAATTTTGAAAATGCCGTTTTTCTTTCTCTTATATTATAGAGGTGATATTAAATTGTTTCCATGGCAACCATGAAGATATTTAGCCATAAAGGGTTTTTTTTGTAAAGAGAGGAAAACGATCTCTTTTATGTCTTTAAAAAAAATTGCAAGAAAATAATAAAACACTTGCTGTGGTCTTCAACTCGACATTTAGATATAATGATGTATTATCCATTAACAACAGTTACTTTCACTCTTATGTTAACTCAATATATCGCAGTAAGATTGAAATAAAAGATAACGAGACATCTGTTTCAAATTGGGATATTTCAGAAGAAAAGGGCGTTAATAGTAACCTAACAACAAAACAATATGATAAACGTGATGATTTTAATTTTTCATTGGCAACTTTCCTTACTTATGTAGCAATATATCTTCATCACCTGCATATGGTGTTTATGTCTGTCAGCTTATTCGTTTTGCAAGAGTACGCTCTACATACAAACAATTATTTAAACGAGACAAGCTACTAACAAACAAGTTATTGGAACAAGAATTCAAAGAACCTCCATTAAAATCATCTTTACACAAGTTCTACGGTCGATACAATGGCCTTGTCAAAAAACGCATGCTGACTAACGTTTTTCATATTTATTAGACCATAATCTATAAATTGGACTGACTACCGTTTCTTCCGTTTTTAGACGGGGTCACGTGACCCCGTCTATCAGTTTACTGTCAGCCGAAGTCTCAAACCGGAACGCACGCGTAGAACACATGAATTGAGTCTACGCGTAAGAAAATAGTGGAGAAACTTGTCATGCATTTCCGTAAATATATATTATAAAACCACGCATTAAATCGTTTTAAGTCCTCTATGTATAAACCAAATTCTATAAAGAAAATAAACCAATAGCTTTATTGATCAAAATATTCTTGCTCGGGTTCAATAGTTGTAGTGTTTTGTGGTTTGGTGTTACGTAACTGAATGCACAACGCGTCGAAGATTCGGTGGGTGGACGATCTCATTAATCAATAGAAGAGGTTGAAGGTTGAATCGAAAGTAAAGTTCCCAAACGCAATGTGTCATTTTTGAAAAGTTGTGAATTTTATTTTAACAATCTATCACCTGAAAAATACCGAACTTCATGCGCGAGCCGAGGTTAAAGTCTGGACGGGTTATAAACCGATGTCCTACATATAAGATAGGTGTTTCATTGGCTTCCAGTCCACTTGCGGTATGCGGCTCTTCATCTATATAGAAATTTTGAACATAGAAAATAAAAACAATTTGCCTTCTCGTTCATTGACTCTTTAGTTAATTAAACTGATTTTAAATTTTGAACACTGCATTGGAAGCAAAATCTATATAGATTATACATTTTGGGTGACCAATAAATCAATTAATAAATACAGTCGTATCGATTGAAGAACCAAGTTAATGTTAAAGAGACAGTACGGCGCATCTTATCAAAAAACCGTCTTGAAAAAATTTCATCGGGTTTGGTATTTTTGTACTACTCGGAAAATTACAAAGTTCTCAATGAAATGAATCTAATTATTTCATTAAAATTAATAACTACGTGTAACCTATCACATATTTGCATCGCAACGTGTTACGGGGTTCAGCCTTCTATACTATTACGCATGTGTGTGAATACAAAACACATGCAGGACTCGCGAAGATTCTCCTGGACATGTTTGTCGATAAAAATATGTTTTTTTCTACTTATCTCAGGTAATAATTGTTCAAAAAATTAACCTTGTATAACAGATACCGTCCGACTTATAGATTTTTTCCTTGGATCACAAAATTAAATAATGCTTTAAATTATCTACCTAAATATAGTTGTTTCGATTTTTCCCGGTTAGTTGTAGTTTTTTAGAATTTTTCTTGGGGTCTTATTTTACATAAAATACCGGTGTGTCAATTTTCTATAAACTATGATAGTAAAATTATGACAAATTATCAGGCAATTGCAAAAAGCCGAATTTTAACATTCTAGATTGAAACAACTAATTCAAACTCATACTTTTTGGAACATAATCGAGGAAAACGTTGACAATTACAAATTCAAACTTTCAAGACCACGTCTTTCAGTACTCTTAGTACTTTGATTTTATGATCTTTACAATAAGCACACGGGGGATGCGACCGGTCGACAGGGGATGCTTACTCCTTCTAGGTACATGATCTTACCTGTATGGTTTTGTTTAAGGTCCGTTTTGCTGTGCTTTGAAATTGTATTTCGCTATATGGATTTTAGAAACGGTTGACAATTTGTTTTTGTCATTTTTTATATAAAAAAATATGTTTGTAAACTATATATCCCGGAGTACCCAAACTCAGCCACAATAAGCAGAAAACATTCTGTGTTTCTCTGTAAGTTATTTTTTGCGGTTTTTATCATTTGCAATTACTTAATATAATCTGAAACGTTATAATTTATAAAATTATTAGCAAAAATATTTTTGTTATTGTTCAAATAATAAGCCCTCTGAATACGACGTTTTTTACACGTGCTATCAAACCTTATGAACCTAACCCCGTCACCCACAAGATCTATTGGTGTATACAATTTATATTAAATACATGTTATTTAGTCTGTATCATTGTAACTAAAGTGTTATCTATCGAAGGCAGAAATATGGCCGCTCCGATTCTAATAGTTCCTTAGTGCATGTTATTTAGTTTTTATGATTGTGACTTGAGTGTTGTCTATCGGTGCGAGGTTATTTGCCGCTCCGTTCCCAATACTTATATTGGTTTATTGATTATATATTGGTTTATTAATTACATTGTATTTTATTATTACATTACATGTAATTTAGTATTAATTCTGCCTTTTCTCGGAATTTTCATCTATAACTTACTGTTCCATCGATGCCACTGATGAATTTTTAAGTGGCTAATATATTTGTCTGTTGATCAAATCAAGTTGTTTTGATAAAAGGACAAACAAAAATAATCATTCTAATAATCATCTTGAGATGTTTCATTTTATAATTATTTAACCTTAATTGTTGATTAGGCACGGTAAATGACTCTACATGGAACAAGACACTTTTGATTTACCGTATATGATATATAGCGCAATTATGTGTAAGCGTCACTAGAAATAGAAAAAGCCAAGACATTTCCTTACATATGTTCAGATAAATAAAAATACATTTTAATTTTAAATAAAGTGTATAATTATGAGTTTCTAAATGTTCTTGAGGCAAAGACACTTTGAATGTGATAATAGCATTGTATTTTTGGGGTTGTTTTGGAAAAGGACACACAGTTTCAAATAAATCAACGAGTACCCCACTACCGCTCTACTAAATCCCCGATTAATCGACTAGTCTCTTCGAGTAAAATTGACATCCCTAATATCTATCGCATAGCCTCCTAACTCCATCACTACCCTAATTCCGTCACTTTCGGGAAATATTCCTCGCCGTTTCAAATCAAGTGCAATCATGACGTCATTTTTTGCATGTCAAAAATCGTCATTCAAATGTCAACAATTTACAACGGTAAATTTAAGAATGTGTTCAAACATAACAAAATTGCACCTTGTTCATTTTATGCAACAATAATTTCGTGAAATTAGCCAACACTTTTTTATGGGTGCACTAAAATAACGATATTTCTGATATGCGGGCCAATTCGATGATTTAGGGTCAGTCATTTTAAGACAGGTCAAGATGAAACACTTTACATGCAAGTAATTTTTTTATTAAGATTATTAATACATTTTTTCAGTCCGCAATTACGTTTATACACTGCGTTTGATGAAAACGTCAAATCGCTCATGCCGCTATTTATACGGTATGTCGGTATTTAGAATATGTTACATTTATTAAAAATGTAATAAATATATATTTTTATCAGTAATATATTTATTATCGAAACGATATATTTGAATTATGTAAGGACAGAAACCAAACGGCATCCATACATTCTGAAAAGGTCATTATGATTGTTGTTACAAGGACCCATTTTTTATTCTGGCGATCATTTCACTTTGATGAAATTAAATACAATTTAAAACTGAATAGTATCATTCACATACTCTTGTTTGATTGCAATAGGAGCAACTTCGAGTTTCACAAACTGATCATTTGAACTATTGCTGGCTAAACCTGAAAATGCACAAGTAATCTGTGCTGTGTTTAACTAGGGAACGACATTAAACATTTTCTCATCTCTTATTTTTTATTTTCCCAGCAGCTTCGGCTGGATTACATTTTTACATCTTCTTGCCGTCTTATTTTCCCAATCAAATAGTTCTCCACAATTTAAGAGAATTCTGTGGTTTTCCGGCCTTTTTCTAATCCCCATCCTATTCTGGTATCTCCATGTTCATTTTCATCTTGTGGTTGCTTAAGTGGCAATGCTACGTTTTTTGTGTTAAGAAACACTATATAGCACAATTTTGCCCACATTTGTCGAACTTTGTCTACTTTTCTCTTTCTGATTCTAGGACATGGTTTTTCTATTAACAAATGGTTCTGAAACCTTCTGAATGTTCCAATCTTAGTAACACCTATAAGCGATAAATACATGTAAAACACAAAAATAAGTACCACTACTTTGGTGTTTATCTCTATGTATTTTGAGTCCTTTAAATCAAGCCATCAGGTATTAATATAATGTTGGGCATACCGTTTCCTGCGTCTAGAGCTATTTTCATGTCTAAAGCATCAGAATATTCTGTAATGTTTTTATGTTAACATGCTAGTGTTTTATTTGTTTTCTGTTAATGAAAAAGAATTGTTTTGGTTATTCAAAGGCTCTTTGAAGCAAAGTTATATTATTCATTTTAATTTTATCTGGTTTATTTCTTTCTTTAACGTATGAACTTTGTTTACTAATTGATATTAACTCCTCATCTCTGACCTAAATTGTATTTGTTATGAAACATAGTGAGGAGTTATTTTATAGAGAGGAGTTAATTTTATTATTAGGAGTGAATTATGCACGTGATTGAGGAGTTATTTTATAGACGTTATATATAAAGGAAGATTGGCTTAAGTTCAGTGCGGGTGGTTTTATCTAGCAGAGTAGTAGGTTAGAAATTCAAAGTCAAATTGCACAAGTTTTGAATGAATTTATAAATATGTTTCTTGGATTATTACCTTTTATTAGCTCACCTGAGCCAAAGGCTCAAATGAGCTTTTCTGATCACAATTTGTCCGTTGTCTGTCGTCGTTGGCGTCGTCGTCGTCGTCGTTGTAAACTTTTCACATTTTCATCTTCTTCTCAAGAACTGCTGGGCAGATTTCAACCAAATTTGGCACAAAGCACCACTATGTAAAGGGGATTCAAGTTTGTTCAAATAAAGGGGCACGCCCTCTTTAAAGGGGAGATAATTGAGAATTATTGAAAATTTGTTGGTATTTTTCAAAAATCTTCTTCTCAAAAACTATTCGGCCTGGAAAGCTTAAACTTGTATGGAGGCATCCCCAGGTAGTGTAGATTCAAGTTTGTTCAAATCATAGTCCCTGGTGGTATGGTGGGGCCACAATGGGGAAATGGGATTTTTACATAGGAATATATAGTGAAAATCTTTAAAAATCTTCTTCTCAAAAACAATTAGGCCAGAAAAGCTCAAAATAAAATAGAAGGATCCTCAGGTAGCGTAGATTCAAGTTTGTCCAAATCACGGTCCCCGGGGGTAGGGTGGGGCCACAATAGGGGATCAAGTTTTACATAGGAATATATAGAGAAAATCTTTAAAAATCTTCTTCTCAAAAACTATTAGGCCAGAAAAGCTCAAATTAGAGTGGAAGCATCCTCAGGTAGTGTAGATTCAAATTTGTTCAAATCATAGTCCCTGGTGGTATGGTGAGCTACAATAGGGGGTATAAATTCTTATACAGGAATATATAGAGAAAATCTTTAAAAATCTTCCTCTCAAAAACTATTAGGCCAGAAAAGCTCAAATTAGAGTGGAAGCATCCCCAGGTAGTGTAGATTCAAATTTGTTCAAATCATAGTCCCTGGTGGTATGGTGGGGCCACAATGGGGAAATGGATTTTTACATAGGAATATATAGTGAACATCTTTAAAAATCTTCCTCTCAAAAACAATTAGGCCAGAAAAGCTCAAAATAAAATAGAAGGATCCTCAGGTAGCGTAGATTCAAGTTTGTCCAAAATCACGGTCCCCGGGGGTAGGGTGGGGCCACAATAGGGGGGTCAAGTTTTACATAGGAATATATAGAGAAAATCTTTAAAAATCTTCTTCTCAAAAACTATTAGGCCAAAAAAGCTAAAATTAGAGTGGAAGCATCCTCAGGTAGTGTAGATTCAAATTTGTTCAAATCATAGTCCCTGGTGGTATAGTGGGGCCACAATGGGGGGATAAATTCTTATACAGGAATATATAGAGAAAATCTTTAAAAATCTTCTTCTCAAAAACAATTAGGCCAAGAAAGCTCAAAGTGGTATGTAACCATCCTCAGATAATGCAGATTCAAGTTTGTTCAAATCATGGTCCCTGGAGGTAGGGCGGGGCCACAATGGGGGATAAATTTTTATATATAGAGAAAATCTTTAAAAATCTTCTTCTCAAAAACAATTAGGCCAAGAAAGCTCAAAGTGGTATGTAACCATCCTCAGATAATGCAGATTCAGGTTTGTTCAAATCATGGTCCCTGGAGGTAGGGCGGGGCCACAATGGGGGATAAATTTTCATATATAGAGAAAATCTTTAAAAATCTTCTTCTCAAAACAATTAGGCCAAGAAAGCCCAAATTTGGTTGGAAGCATCCCCAGATCGTATAGATTCAAGTTTGTTTAAAAAATAGTCATGGGGTAGGGTGGGGCCACAATGGGGGGGGGGGGGGTGAACTTTTACATAGATATATAGAGGCAATCTTTAAGAATCTTCTTTTTAAAGACTGTTTGGCCAGAAAAGCTTAAACTTGTGTAGAGGCATCCTCGGGTAGTGTAAATTCAAGTTTCTTCAAAATCTCAGTCCCTAGTGGTAGGGTGGGGCTTTGATGGCGGTTTGAATTTTTACATAGGAGTTTATAGAGAAAATCTTTAAAAATATTCTGGGTCCAAAACTCAGTATTTAGTGTGAAAGCACAGGTTATGCAGATTTAAGTTTGTTGAAACCATGATTCTCTAGAAAAAAGTTGGGCCATGAAATGGGAGGGGGGGGGGGGTACATAGGAAGAGAGAAAAATCTTCTTACAGGTACAACAACAAAAGGGGCTTGGTATTATACCCCCAAAAAAGGATGGATAAAAATTGGAAGATTTTCAATTTTATTTTAGCAAGATCTACTGTACTTAGTTGTCAAGATATTTTGATACTGTAACGCTAATTTGATCAGAATTAAGGCAATTGTTGCTCAGGTGAGCGATGTGGCCCCTGGGCCTCTTGTTAAAATTGTGAGCTAAACGCAGACTTATTCTTTAAAAAGGAGAAACGTTGAGAAAATAGAAACGCCACATCTTACCATGGAAACCGATTAGTGCCCTATTATTGGTTGCCCTAGATGCATCAGGTGGCTTGATATCTAACGATGGTGCAGCAGGTCTTAACACAGAAAAATATTGCCTTTACAGGTACCCCAACTAGGGAGCTTAATGGCCTAACGGGGATATCTTATGGTTATGGTGTCAGGCACGTATATAAGAGGGAATATGAGGTACCAGATAGCGAAAGCCACAGCGGATTAACGGTTGGATGTACCTGTATTGTTACTGTTACAATAGAAACTTGCGTTGGTCTTCGTTAGATTTATTAGGATCTCCACGTTCTAAATACAACAAAGAATCAACAAAATGTTGTGACGCAGGAGCAGAAGATAGGTAAACAAAAACCCGGATGCCAAAAGAAGAATACGTCGCAATAAATTCCACTTGCTACTCGAGTCTACATTTTTAGCTCACATAAGCTAAAAACTAATAATTTTGAATTGATAATATTTGTATTTTGTGACTACTGGAATCCGTTGCATGATTTCATATTTTTGGAGCTATTAAGAGGCACTGAGTCAACAGATTCTATGGTGTTTTGCTTGAAGTAACCCACAGTTAGCTCTTTTAATCAATCCAAGTATGTGCGTAAAGGCCCTTTCAGAATTCGCGCACAAGCACTTTCCAACAATTTGTAATTGAGTTTTTGTTAGCTTTTCATCAAATAGTGGACATGCACACTATTCAAACGCAACCGAATGCGATCCAAATTATCGCAATGTAATGCACGAACATTTGTAAGAACGTCTTACAACGTTTTGTGTACTCGCAAGAGTGATGCACTTTTTTAAAGGACGTAAGATGAATTGAAGCGTGTGTTGTGCGATCATGAGACTGTTGCTCATCGTGTCGCAAGTAAATCTTGCAACGTTTTACTATCATTGCACGGTTTATCAGGTTCTATTTGCCATGCTTAGGCACTAGTATACATATCATGTATAAGGATCTTTGTCTCATCGTTGGCTTTGGCTGTTGTTTGGTCATCTTCTTGGGCGGTATCTTTTCTCGCATTTAACTATGTCTACTAAAGAGTGTTGGAAACGGGCGGTATATATACCATCTCTGACTCGCACGAGCATTTGTATCATGGACCGCATGACCGCATGGGACTGCACGTCCAATTGTATTGGCGCACGTTTAATCGTGCGATCACCTAATCACTCGGCGATCCTATCGCATTATCTTACAACACTCGCTTTCATTTTGTTGGTTCTGTTCGTGCGCCTACACTGGGCTCTTAGAGGACTTGTCCTTTTCGTGATCATCCTCAATGTTTTGTTGGCCCTCCTGTGAGGTATCTTTTGCCTCATCACTCTAGTTTAACGTTTGTGACAGAATCTGTGATTCTGAAACTTCGGAAACCTGAAATGGAAAGATTTATACGCCAGAAAGACAAAGAAAGACGAGTATTATCTATCATAAATACTGTAAAATACAAAATGATACACAAGTCATGTCAACCAAGTCTAGATAAAAGAAGGATTCTTATTTCAGCCCGAAAAGGAGACAATCAGTAGGTAGGTAAATAGTTCATAGTAATTTTAGATTTCATGCAGACAACCCTATCTAAAAGTAAACAAAATTATTGTTTCTTACTAATGATAGATGCACTTTTAAAAAATGTAATTAGAGGGTGGTTTCAACCATTATGACCATTTATGATATAAGGGTGGGGAAAAGGGAAAAACAACAGGAGGTATTTGCCAACCATTACGTAATAAATTTTTAAATACAAACAAATATATTGCGTTTTAGGGTGGGATGTAAACTGTTTTAAAGATTTTTGACCAATTCACTAATTTTGGGGTATGGGATCACCCTCGGGCATTTGTATAATAGAGGAATCAACACTTCTTAACATGAGCTGCAAGAATATATGTATTTGAAAAGGTGGGGATCTCTACCGTTTACTAGAAAAATGGCACATAATATGATGAGAGGGTGGGACTGGCCTTAGGTGCACATTAACAATCAATTACTTCATGTATCTTGAAATAAGCAATAAGACTATATATTGACAAATGATAAATTAAGGGAAGGGTGAATTTACCCCCAGAGGCACTTGTCCAACCCACCACTCAATGTAATCTAACATGAGCAGGTTAAACATTTAGTTTAAGGGGGTATCTAAACCATACTTTTATGTATGGTCATTTCATTCGGACCCCCTCCACCTGACTAATCTGCAAAAGTCTCAAATATGCTTTCTAATAATGTAATAGGAGTTTTATATAAAAAGGACAATGGATATCTGTATATGCTAGGCATGCTATTGGTAAATCCAAGAGGAGTAAATGATTTTTGATTTATAATATTAGTTAACAAAATATTAATTTTGGTCATCTGTCACTTACGGTTTCACAATAATTATACGGCAAATGTGGACCCTCTCTTCGATTGTATCCATGATCATTTTTGGTACATTGATTTGTGTCTCAACCAACTGCAATAAAAATTTAATTCCAATCTCAAAAATCAAGCTTAGCAACTTACTTTTATATAAGATGGCTCTATGTTTACATAATATACAGTTAAAACATGTCAATCGTAGCAGATGCAAGTACATGCATCAGTATTCGAATAGAATAAGCATTTCATGCATCACCTTCTCAATAGGTGATTATGGCTATATTACTTTTGTTATTAGAATAGGATAGATCATTTATTAAGATTTTGTTATCAGAGAGCTGTTCAAATTGAAACAACTATTCAGCATAGGTACATTTAAGGCCTGGTAAAGATTTTATCAGTCCAGGGGTCATGGTTTTAACAATTTAGAATGTACATCATCACACCGGGAGTCACGGTGTAAACAATTTAGCATTGTTTAATGTATATACAAACTTTTGTGTAAATATTGGCATTTTTGGTGTTGCTTTAAATTTGGTACATTACTAACTCTCTACTGAAATATATTGGGATGATCAAGATGGCAAGACAAAGTTTAGTTTACCTCCTGCGACCACCACAAGAACTCCCAGGGTGTGGAATACAATCTTCCTCATTTCTTTGGATATTGCTCTTTGAGGTTTTGCATCCCTTTACGTGATGGAAAACATTTCCTTGGTGGTTTCCATTGTATCCCAATACTGTATCGATGGTATGGATAAATAGTGATTAGAAGAGCAAGCTTTAAAAAAAAAACAACACAACGAATGAATATAATGTTCTACTGATATTGTCATAAAAATTTTGACTTGCATTTTAATTGATTGCGCATTTCAAATAAGTGTGTTGATTGAATTACTAGCATTCAAATTCATAAATTGAGAATGAAAGGACACCTTGTGGACATTTAAGGGAGTATGGACAGGTGTTCCATACCAACTTAAATTACCCCTAAAAGTATTTTTACCATGAATATTAGATATGTATGGTGAGGCAGCAAACCAAAAGCATCGAATCTTGCTTAGGACTGACCTCAAACAACTAGAGCATTGTAAACAACAACAAAAAAACCTTGACCGAAATCATGAGCATGCATGCTCCTATAAACCTTGCAGAGGTATGTCTCTGCCACTATCGCAAACGGTCATTCGAGACGTTTATTTAGTTTAGATTTATGCAGACTGCAGGAACTTCTTGCGTCGAACACTGCATATATCGTGCCTTCTTCACGAACTTTAATTTTCGCACGCCAGCGTACTTAGATACGAAGCCGCCATTTAGTGATAATTTTGTGAATCAATGAAGAAAGACAACCAAATTCCACTCAATTTTTTAAAAAAAAATTTGGAAAAATTTCTAAAACTTTCTGAAAATTCGTTAGGCAAGTTTGAATGTTTCAATTAATCTTACAACAATAAATACACTCAAAACGCGTGATGGCGTTTGATAAGGGTTTGATAAGATGTGTTATTCTAATTTGAACATCGAATATTTCCAGTGCAAAGATAAGGTAGCAAGGGACAGTTTAAAATAAAGTACCCATCAAAATTGTTGTAAAATTGAGAGTTACTGTACTTGAAGGCTTATAAGTGTTCCTAAAATTCATGAAATGATTTTTAATGATTATCATTAGTTAGAGGGGTGTCTCTTGTTGAAATTGATATGCAGTATGTAGGCCCCTTATGTTAGGTACATGAGAATCAGAAGTAAAATGCGAAACCTGCGGCTATGACTGTTGTGCTGACTTTACACAGTGAAATTGCAAGTTACAGACGGGAGGTAAAATAACACGAAAAGTAGGTGGATGGGACATTGAAAACTATACACCGGTAAGTTTGTGACATGTGATAGTGCAACATGCACGCGGTACGGAAGGTCAACCCTCGTCAGGGAATTAGCTTGGGGAGGTCTAAAAAGCTGAAAAATCATAAACAATTAGCAAAATATGAAAGGGTCAAAATCTCATAAAAACCAGTATGTAGAGAATTTTACAGGTTTTGATTAGTAATTTTCTTCAGAAATTGATGATTGGCCTTATAAAGAGTGAATTAAAGGTATTTGTGCTGAATGGGAACTGAGGAAATTCTAGTTACAAAGTTCCGAAGACATGCAACCCTTGGCTACAATGAATTGTATCAAAAATACTGTCCCCTGCCACCTTCAAGACTACATGGTATTTTTATATTTCTCCTTTAAGTGTAATTTTGAGTGGATTTTGTACCATAAGTAATACATTTTGTGAAAATGGATGATTTTCTTGGCTATAGACGTCATGACATGATTTATTAGCTAAAATATTCAAGGGGAGTAACTCCCTCTTAAATGTGTAGAATGACCACCACTAGAGTAAATTGGCTTAGAGAGTAGGCATTTCCTATCCTGACGACAATTAATAGGCTTAAGTTAATTACTGAGATAAGAATAAATACTTTAAAACAGTTTTTATCAATTAAATCATTAAATTTATGAATTTGCAGCCATTTTGCTGTCTGATTTTATGAAATAACATTAATCCACCTGACTTATATCACCCAATGTTTTTAAAACAGCATATTTTTATTTCAAATGAACTTTACATGTAGACAAATGCAGTTATCATTGTATACAATATGTCAAAAATCTCAAGTTTTTGTTCCTTCCTATCAAAAAATGGTATTTTAGATGTATTTACAGAATTGAAAAATCCACCCCTTCTTTCCAATGGACTCCATTACCATTACATGTAGGATACTTAAATGTACATTTGACCTTGAAATAACATCTGCTATGATAATTACTCTTGAAATGAACATAAAACAATATATTTTTTCCCTTTTATTGTATATATGCATCAAAAATGTAGAAAAACATGTAAAATTTGAACATTTTTCATGGAATTCTCATCCGTCCCCAGGTACCTGGGTGTGTTTGAATTTCATTTCAATTAAACGCACACATCACACTTGTAGGTCTTACTAATTTAGCAAAGTTAAAAGGAGACTAGAAACCAGACTGTTTAAGATATCCACTAAATATGACTATAGGCTTAGTTTTTCATGAAAACAAGAAATCACATGTAGGTCGACATGACTTTTTGTGAATAAAAATGCTACAAATCATCCATTTACCAAAAAAGATCAATTTTAAATATCAGTGATGGTTGTTTTCAATTATGTGTAAGAAATGACTCAAGGAAACTGCCACAAGTTTCATAATATTAGGTTAAAGTGTTCAAACTAATGCTTCGTGTGAAAATCAAAAGATAGGGGGAGGATATACATGTAAAGGGATTTCTAAGTGATGTGATGCTTTTATCATGATAATATCAAGCAGATGTATGAAGTATTGAATAAGGTTTCTTATTTAAGGAGGTTGAACAACAGTTGACCTCTAAAAGATTAGGTAAAGATGCTTTATTTATGGAGAGCCCTGTGAATCTGTGTTAAATAGAGGAAAGTGGAAATGGTGGGTTCACTTAAATGGCCATATTTGTCTTAAACCTCAATGGAATTGGCAAAATGTGGTGTACTTTTTTTCAGAATAGCATAAGCTTTTTAGTTTTAAGACAAGATGACTTTTCAGAGAATGTTAGTGTATGTTCAAGACTACATGGTATTTTTATATTTCTCCTTTAAGTGTAATTTTGAGTGGATTTTGTACCACAAGTAATACATTTTGTGAAAATGGATGATTTTCTTGGCTATAGATGTCATGACATGATTTATTAGCTAAAATATTCAAGGGGAGTAACTCCCTCTTAAATGTGTAGAATGACCACCACTAGAGTAAATTGGCTTAGAGAGTAGGCATTTCCTATCCTGACGACAATTAATAGGCTTAAGTTAATTACTGAGATAAGAATAAATATTTTAAAACAGTTTTTATCAATTAAATCATTAAATTTATGAATTTGCAGCCATTTTGCTGTCTGATTTTATGAAATAACATTAATCCACCTGACTTATATCACCCAATGTTTTTAAAACAGCATATTTTTATTTCAAATGAACTTTACATGTAGACAAATGCAGTTATCATTGTATACAATATGTCAAAAATCTCAAGTTTTTGTTCCTTCCTATCAAAAAATGGTATTTTAGATGTATTTACAGAATTGAAAAATCCACCCCTTCTTTCCAATGGACTCCATTACCATTACATGTAGGATATTTAAATGTACATTTGACCTTGAAATAACATCTGCTATGATAATTACTCTTGAAATGAACATAAAACAATATATTTTTTCCCTTTTATTGTATATATGCATCAAAAATGTAGAAAAACATGTAAAATTTGAACATTTTTCATGGAATTCTCATCCGTCCCCAGGTACCTGGGTGTGTTTGAATTTCATTTCAATTAAACGCACACATCACACTTGTAGGTCTTACTAATTTAGCAAAGTTAAAAGGAGACTAGAAACCAGACTGTTTAAGATATCCACTAAATATGACTATAGGCTTAGTTTTTCATGAAAACAAGAAATCACATGTAGGGCGACATGACTTTTTGTGAATAAAAATGCTACAAATCATCCATTTACCAAAAAAGATCAATTTTAAATATCAGTGATGGTTGTTTTCAATTATGTGTAAGAAATGACTCAAGGAAACTGCCACAAGTTTCATAATATTAGGTTAAAGTGTTCAAACTAATGCTTCGTGTGAAAATCAAAAGATAGGGGGAGGATATACATGTAAAGGGATTTCTAAGTGATGTGATGCTTTTATCATGATAATATCAAGCAGATGTATGAAGTATTGAATAAGGTTTCTTATTTAAGGAGGTTGAACAACAGTTGACCTCTAAAAGATTAGGTAAAGATGCTTTATTTATGGAGAGCCCTGTGAATCTGTGTTAAATAGAGGAAAGTGGAAATGGTGGGTTCACTTAAATGGCCATATTTGTCTTAAACCTCAATGGAATTGGCAAAATATGGGGTACTTTTTTTCAGAATAGCATAAGCTTTTTAGTTTTAAGACAAGATGACTTTTCAGAGAATGTTAGTGTATGTTCAAGACTACATGGTATTTTTATATTTCTCCTTTAAGTGTAATTTTGAGTGGATTTTGTACCATAAGTAATACATTTTGTGAAAATGGATGATTTTCTTGGCTATAGATGTCATGACATGATTTATTAGCTAAAATATTCAAGGGGAGTAACTCCCTCTTAAATGTGTAGAATGACCACCACTAGAGTAAATTGGCTTAGAGAGTAGGCATTTCCTATCCTGACGACAATTAATAGGCTTAAGTTAATTACTGAGATAAGAATAAATATTTTAAAACAGTTTTTATCAATTAAATCATTAAATTTATGAATTTGCAGCCATTTTGCTGTCTGATTTTATGAAATAACATTAATCCACCTGACTTATATCACCCAATGTTTTTAAAACAGCATATTTTTATTTCAAATGAACTTTACATGTAGACAAATGCAGTTATCATTGTATACAATATGTCAAAAATCTCAAGTTTTTGTTCCTTCCTATCAAAAAATGGTATTTTAGATGTATTTACAGAATTGAAAAATCCACCCCTTCTTTCCAATGGACTCCATTACCATTACATGTAGGATATTTAAATGTACATTTGACCTTGAAATAACATCTGCTATGATAATTACTCTTGAAATGAACATAAAACAATATATTTTTTCCCTTTTATTGTATATATGCATCAAAAATGTAGAAAAACATGTAAAATTTGAACATTTTTCATGGAATTCTCATCCGTCCCCAGGTACCTGGGTGTGTTTGAATTTCATTTCAATTAAACGCACACATCACACTTGTAGGTCTTACTAATTTAGCAAAGTTAAAAGGAGACTAGAAACCAGACTGTTTAAGATATCCACTAAATATGACTATAGGCTTAGTTTTTCATGAAAACAAGAAATCACATGTAGGGCGACATGACTTTTTGTGAATAAAAATGCTACAAATCATCCATTTACCAAAAAAGATCAATTTTAAATATCAGTGATGGTTGTTTTCAATTATGTGTAAGAAATGACTCAAGGAAACTGCCACAAGTTTCATAATATTAGGTTAAAGTGTTCAAACTAATGCTTCGTGTGAAAATCAAAAGATAGGGGGAGGATATACATGTAAAGGGATTTCTAAGTGATGTGATGCTTTTATCATGATAATATCAAGCAGATGTATGAAGTATTGAATAAGGTTTCTTATTTAAGGAGGTTGAACAACAGTTGACCTCTAAAAGATTAGGTAAAGATGCTTTATTTATGGAGAGCCCTGTGAATCTGTGTTAAATAGAGGAAAGTGGAAATGGTGGGTTCACTTAAATGGCCATATTTGTCTTAAACCTCAATGGAATTGGCAAAATATGGTGTACTTTTTTTCAGAATAGCATAAGCTTTTTAGTTTTAAGACAATATGACTTTTCAGAGAATGTTAGTGTATGTTAAAGGTAGCAAGGGACAGTTTCGAATAAAGTACCCGGTCAAAATTTTTGTAAAATTGAGAGTTGCTGTACTTGAAGGCTTATGAGTGTTGCTAAAATTCATGAAATGATTTTTAATGATTATCATTAGTTAGAGGGGTGTCTCTTGTTGAAATTGATATGCAGTATGTAGGCCCCTTATGTTAGGTACATGAGAATCAGAAGTAAAATGCGAAACCTGCGGCTATGACTGTTGTGCTGACTTTACACAGTGAAATTGCAAGTTACAGACGGGAGGTAAAATAACACGAAAAGTAGGTGGATGGGACATTGAAAACTATACACCGGTAAGTTTGTGACATGTGATAGTGCAACATGTACGCGGTACGGAAGGTCAACCCTCTGCAGGGAATTAGCTGGGGGAGGTCTAAAAAGCTGAAAAATCATGAACAATTAGCAAAATATGAAAGGGTCAAAATCTCATAAAAACCAGTATATAGAGAATTTTACAGGTTTTGATTAGTAATTTTCTTCAGAAATTGATGATTGGCCTTATAAAGAGTGAATTAAAGGTATTTGTGCTGAATGGGAACTGAGGAAATTCTAGTTACAAAGTTCCGAAGACATGCAACCCTTGGCTACAATGAATTGTATCAAAAAAACTGTCCCCTGCCACCTAAGGAGAAATATATACACTGACTATAAGTATTTTAATTTGGATAATCGAGAAATAACTGGATATGCAGTATATATTTATGTATACAATGTTTTGTAAATGCTAACAACAATTAAAATGTATTTATACTAACCATCAAAAACTATTTCAGGGAAGAATCCGCGTCAAAGCTGAAATGATCCATAATCATGTCATTGTCGGCTGCATCCAAGTAGAAATGGACATCCAAAGACACATAGAACACGGATTTCTGTTTCCTTAAAATATTAATTACATGAAATAAAAATAATGTGGAGAACAATCTATTTCATTAAAGCTTATCAAATATAAATAATATGTTTTATTTTGGATTAACTTCTTACTGAAATGAATGTTATTAACTGAATGACGAATAAGAGATTCATACCGTATGTATTCTCATATTAAAGTAATAAAGATCTACTAAAGAAACTGAAAAATAATTTAGGGTACTTTTGATTAAGTGATTTTTAAATAATAATATTAATATAATATTAATAGGGTGAACTGTATTCTACCTATCACATACGTTTTATAAGCATTGATTAAACCAATGAAAGGTTACTGGAAACTTAATTTACAAGTGTAACGGTTTTTCAAGTTACAAATAAAATAATCAGTTTATAATTCGTGAGTTCGCTTAGGTTTCCTTCCTAAGAATCAAGTAAGAATCAACAAATGCAACGAAGACTTCAACTGCCAATAGAACACTCAGTAATAATAAGATTTTCCTAGGGCCTACCTTGGCTATTTGATTGTAGAACAACTAACAAGAATCAAAATACAAAATTAACCTATAATCAACTATCCGTAGACTGTGGATTTAAACAAACAATTCTGTTTGCTACCACTGTGCTACACAACCACTATCAATTCACCAATACACGGTCAGTCGAAAGTCACCAAGACACAATCGAAGTCACAAAGACACTATCAAGTCACTAAGACACAAGTTACAGAAGCAGGGTTAAGAACTGAGTGGTCTAGCTAACAATTCTGTTGCTTCCCGACACAGCTCAAATCCCTGTTCTGTAGAACTCTAACCGAAGAGATTCACCAGAAGACCGTTCGAGTCGTTCACCGGCAGAAGACTGACTAAGAAAGATAGGGTGGCTGTATATATACCCTGCAAGTTCTCACTGATTGGTCTAATCATGCATCCGTTCTATTGGGTATACTGATTATCACTGATTGGTCAAAAATGGAGGCATCTGATTGGTTAAACACATTATACATTTCAATCCGGAAGTAAAATCATTACACAAGTTATTTCCTTACCAAGTAATTGGGATATTTTAATTTGTCTTTGGAGGCCCTTTTTTATTAGACATTTCATATATGTTGAAAATAAACTAGATAAACTCAATATGTACAGGATACCACTGTATAATTTTCTAAAAATCGTGAAGACATTTTAAAAAAACCCAAATATCATTAGTATATAGACAATCGTTAAATTTTTTCGAGAAATATAGAGATGTTCCTCAAAGTCCGGGAGGTTTTATATAATTCTCTAAAAATGCGAATAGTTTTAATTATTCTAATACTCCTTATCTAGCAAAAAACTATAGATTTAATAAACAAGGAAACTAAACCGATCCACGAGTTCTCATATAAAGACATAATATCATTGACAATGTAGTAAAAACGCATTTGAATATTTACGAATGTCTTTTAATTAAGAATATTTATACTCTCAGGCATCTAGAAGAAAACATCTTCATATCTATGATAACAAGAATTAGACCTTAATGATCATTACTTCTGGATGGTCTATTGTCAGGTCTTCAAAGGAATTATGATCGTTTTATATTTAGCTCCATTGATAAATAGTCAAAATCTTTGTACAAAAGTTTTTTTTCTTATCCCTTATCAACATTCAAATCTTCTTTAAACGAATTTTGCAATCACTGTGATTTGTCTTTCAATCAATCTTTAATTTATTGGAGAGTTACATATAGGCTTAACCGTGAAGTACCATTCTAGTTAGTGGACGTTGACAGTAAAAAATCATACTAAGGTGCAAATATTTTGGGTTGCAAAGTTATACATAACCAAAACCGAAAACCTTTTTTTTTTTTTGCTTTTCAATATTTTAAAAATAATTTTAGACCCCCCCCCCCCAACTTTCAATTTGCTTCCGACGCCATTGACTGTGGATATGTCTTTTAATCGATATTCAATTTATTGGAGAGTTACATCATAGCTTAACCATGAAGTGCCAAGACATTCTAGTTAGTGGACGTTGGAATTGCCGGTAAAGATGAGACTATCAATAAGACAAACTGTCTGCATTCCATTTGACGAATGAATGAAGAAATGTTCCTGGATTATTCTCCCATTGATCTGTTGCTTCATTTTGATAGAGTGAAAAAAAAACCAGGAAAAGGATCAACATAAAGTCTTTTTAAAGCGAATTTTTTTATGTTTCAATATCTTTATACGTCTGATGTCTTATATGTTGCCTTTCTAATACCGGTATGTTGCTCACATTCTCTTTTTAGAGGTTTAAATGGTCTTGGCCATTTGCAGACTGTATAAATATCCTTTAGAATGAAACGGGAAAATACTCAAATTAAAAATCTATGATTTTTTTCTATGCTGAATAAAAGTTTATAGCCAAAAAAAAACAAAAAATCAAAACCACAAACCTAGCCCCCCCCTCCCCCCCCCCCCCCTTAAAAAAACATCACATCTAAAAATTTAAATCTGACTAGAAAGTAAAGTTTTGCCGGTTTAACATATTGTATTACGTGTCCAATGGTAATGTATGGATGACAAAATATACGATATTAAATTGAATACATAAAAACAACTTGTTATTGAAACCTTTAATCATTTTAATGAGCTTTAACTCTGAATTGATCACCATACTCTTTGAACTCAATGCAAATAACAGACATTGTAACGATTAGTATCATTTCTTGGTGCACGATTCGATAAGTGGTATACAAAGACTCCTACCTTGTGCATATAATCTAGATATAAGTGATTAAGACATTGTTGCCGAACGCATAACAAAATTCATAAAAACGACAGAAAAGTATAAATTATCAAAGGGTTAAAAAATCAAAATAAAAAAGCCAGGAAATTTGAGACCGCATTAAAGAAATATATTTGACATTTTTCAAAACAAAATTTTACCTAGTTGCTGTAAGCAAGGTTTTTATAACGTATGTTCATGTATTTACATTGCAGATCTATATAATTATTTCTATTTTCGAAATTTTCTGAATCTTTCTTTCTTATCCAACTGGAGTGTATCTTATACTTTCTCGAGTTTTCTGCGTGTGTGTGGAGCTAAAAGTCCCATGTAATTGAAGTTAACTGTGTGGTTGGCGGTCTGGTCCGTCGTCCGTACCTGTGATGACGTCAACACCGTGGCCTGTGGTCAGCTTGACCAAGTTATGAACGTCTGTACTGACCCGTGTTTCTCAAATCCGTGTCAACGGTATTGTGGCAAATGTCATAAGTACTTCATCGTCACTGAAAAATTGCAATTTTTGATTAAAAATAATTTTATGAACATTCATTGGTATTATGTCACACGAAAGTCCATGATATCATTGGTTCTAGTTGATTTTAGTCTAGTCGAATTTGTTATTCAACCTTGCAAATACGTTGATACGAAAAATCTTGTTCTTTATGTTGTTATGCAATACATTCATGCTTGCAAAGTATAGTCAAAGACGTAAATTATGTAGAAGCAGCCGAAAAATGGCTTCTTTCTACATGTAAATATGAATGTAAGTATAATGTATTTCAACCAAGAAAAAATATTAACGAAATAAAATTCGCTTTTAAAATTTTATTTTCGTTTGTTTAAAAAAAATCTTTTACGACTGCTTTGAAATGCTACCATTGTGTGTCGACATATCAAGCTGACTGTACAGAGATGACAGAGTGTCCTAGCATGGAATACGTTTGAACAAAATGTTAGATAACCTTACGAGGACACCAGAACGAATGCCAAGTTAGTATGATAAAAGAAGATGTGCTATTTTTGAACGGTGTAGCAGTAACATTCCAATAATACTCGCTGTGGCCTTCAACTCAACGTTCAGATATATCGACGGGTTATAATTACTAAACAATGTTTACTTCCATACCTGCGTCGACTCGATATAACCCAGTGAACTTGAAATTAAAGATACCACAGAGTCTGCGTCATCTGTGTTTTATTTGAATATTTTACTGGAAAGAGACATTGATGGTAACCTAACAACAAAACTGATTGATAAACGTGATGACCTCAATTTTTCTATTGTGAACTTTCCTTTCTTATTGAGAAATAAACCTTTATCACTTGTATATGGAGTGATTGTCTATCAATTAATTTGATAAGGACATGATCTACATATGAACAGTTTCTTCTCACAAACAAGTTAATAAAACAGGAATATCAACAGTCTCGATCTGAGTCATATTTTCGTAAGTTCTATGGTTGATACAACAACCTTGTCAGAAAATAAATCTTCCATTGACTCACATGCTGACTGACTTTTTTCATACTAATTGTTACACCTTAATTACTCATCTAATTGTCTACTGATTTTTCCGTTTTCCTGATTACGACAAAGAGCACGCGGCTGATGTGACCGGTCAGCAGAGGATGCTCACTCCTCCTTGGCACCTGACCCTACCTCTTTTTTTAAAGGTCTGTGTTTGCTCTGCTCCTGTTTTGTATTTTTTCCTTCGGACTTTTGATTTTGCCCACTGACCGTTTTTTGTTTGCTATTAAAACCACTTTTCTTTTTGAAATAATAATATTTCTGTCATTATTAAGGGTATTTAATGCGAGTATTAATGTTACTTTTTATTCATCTTATGTAAGAACATGCAGGGCAAATGCGCTAAGGCTATCCATAGAAGAACAGCAGCATTAAGGTTAAGACGTAAGATAACATTGTTTTAAAACTTAAAAAAAAATGTTTTAGCTCACCTGAGCTGAAAACTCAAGTGTCTGTCTGTAAACATTTACATTTTTTACTTTTTCTTCAGAACCACATAGCCGGTTTCAGCTTAACTTTGGAATAAGCACCCTTAGGTAAAGGTGATTCAAGTTTAATAGAAAGAAGGGCCATGGCCTCTTGAAAATGGAAATAATTAAGAATTATTAGGAATTTGGTATTTTTCACAAATCTTCTTCTCAAAAAAACATTTGGCCAGTAAAGCTGAAACTAGTGTGGAAGCATCTTCAGGTAGTGTACATTCAAGTTTGATCAAATCATGATCCACAATGGGAGGTCAAATTTTTAACATTAGAATATAAAGAGTAACTTTTTGAAAATATTATATTATATAATATTATATAATATCAGCCAGAAAAGCTGTTACTTACTTGAAAGCATGCTCAGGTAGGTGGATTTACGTTTGTTCAAATCATGATTCCCAGGGGTAAAATAGGGCCACAATGAGGGGGTTGGTTGAATTTTACATAGAAATCAGAAAAGAATTGAAAAAAATCTTCTCAGAAACCGATTGGCCAAAAAAGCTGAAACTGGTGTGATAACAGCCTCTGTTAAGGAAGATTCAAGTTTGATAAAATCCCGATTCATCCACAGGAGTAGGGTGGGGCCATTTTGGGGGTTAAATTGTCATGTCGAAATATAAATATATAGGAAAATATCTAAAAACTTCCTAGAAACCAATCGGAAAAAAAGCTGTAGCTTGTGAGGAAGCTTGCTCATGTAGTGAAGAGTCAAGTTTGTTCAAATCATAAACCCCGGGAAGTGTGGGACCACAAAATCATAATCTCTGGGAGTAGGGTTGGGTCACAGTGTGGGGGAGGTCCAATTTTACAAAGAAAAAAAATGAAAATATCTACTCAAACTCAAATGTTATTTTCTATGGTTTTACTTATATGTAAGCATTTTGATATACTGTTGATTATTTAAACTCTGGCCCTTCGAAGTTCTTGGGCCAGATAAGGGGTATGTTTAAAATCACTGATAAACAGTTGTTCAGGATCCTCTCGAGAACTACAATGCTCAATTTGTGATATGACTGTAAAATCATACATAAATTACAGAGGGGCTCAATGATAAACATAAAAATATGAATATGACTCCATAAAGCTGATTTTAATATGCTAGTGTTGCTCAGGTGAGGAATGTTGCTCGTGGGCCTCTCATTTAAGTTTTCAAGTTAAACTTAATCTGTAGGAGGTTAATGGGGATTTCTGATCTGAAAATATAATGATGACCTCCGTGATATGTTGGAGAATACAAGGACTGGGCATCTCTCTGGTCCCTGCAGTAGCAGTGGCTTAAATAAGTAATAAATCAAAAAAGTGAAACAACTGAAGGGAGTTGACGAATTTGTATAGGAATATTGATTGACCAATGTCTGAACATTATTGATTATTGTCAGTTGTAAATGAGGTTTTTGCGAATAACTCAGGCTGGAAATATTTCATTTCAATTATTTGGATATAATTTCACGGTTTTAAAAATTGTTTTGAATACAATATATGCTTTCAATAAATAACAGTAACAAGCTTCTCACACCCCCTAATGATATAATGCTGGTGATTTATCCGTTATCAGTCTGATAGTATATAAGCGCAATAGTTCACACAAGTTTTGGTGCGAGCGACAAAAACTCAATTACCATTTTTTTCCAGATATTTTCTTTATTGTTAAACATTTCTAATTTTTAGGCATGCGTGCATGAGAAATACCTGACAAACACTTTTACTGTTGGTCATAAACGTAGATGTGCACATGTACAGGTTAAATAATTAAACACAATATTCAATTCTTTTATTTTTTGTGGGTTATGTGGGCAGGATGGCATTAAGTGTTAAGTGTTGTTGTTTAAAACGATTTACAATATATAAACATGTAAAAACAAATTTTAGCATAAGCTATTTGTCTTTACCAACAATCGATTATTTATATAAGGTGAGATAAAGTACGTTAGTTATTGTTTTTGTTGATCAATTTGTTGCATTGATCATTTTTTTTATAAATATAAATTTAAACTTATATCATTGGTAAGATATTTGTAAGTTTGAAATCAGTTAGTCAGTCCGTGCAATCTCGATCGAACAGGCCAATGTACACATCATCTAGTTAAACAGGGATCATCTTTTGTGGATGTATATTAGAAAAGAGGCGGATTACTGAGGTTTCATTTAATCGTGGGATCACTTTTTGTTGGTTTACTAATGTTTACATATTTACATTTATTAAGTAATAAGTGTGATATCCCTCTATTTCGTAGGGAAGTTAATTTTAAGTTACATATATATATTTATAAGGGTCGTAACCGGAGGGGCTAAGGAAATGGGAGGAAGGCTTAGCTATTTTAATTTTTTGGCAAAGTAAGACATGTATACTAACCATAACCATAATCCTTAGGTTTTTTGTTTGCTTGTCTGATAAGTTTAGCGCCCCCTTACTACTTTCAATTTGCTACTGACGCCACTGATAGTTATATTCACCAAGTAAGATTCCCTCTATTTACGGTAATGGATTGCAATAAGTTACATAGTTTGTAAAAAAATCTACACGCCCCTTTTATTGATCTGTCGAAACCTTCAGCAACATAAGAATCAAAGTACTGAAGTACTGAAAGCCGGGCTCTTTTGGTGTGTCTTTATGCATATTATGTAGTAAAGACTGAAAATCTCTCTCTCTCTCTCTCTCTCTCTCTCTCTCTCTCTCTCTCTCTCTCTCTCTCTCTTGCTTTTAATGCCGGCAAAGCATCAGAGAGCGACCAAATTTTGTAAGCGGCTATAAACAAAAAATATGTCTGTCTAGTAGAAATTAAAAAGTTCAACAGTTGCTGCCTTGAATTTTGCAACAAGCATTATATATTCAATCCCCATTTCTTCATCGCGCAGCAAAGTATTTCATGGAAATTCATGCGCATTGTATGTGTCCAAAATGCATAGTAATGTTTTAAAAACACGTTATTAATAAGAAAACTAAAAAAGATAGACAATTCATTCGAAACTTTAAAAAAAGAAACAAAATGCCAACACTTTTGACAAAACGTGGCTCTTTGGGTAACTATTAGGTATAGCGGAAGCTTTACCTTGACGCTGTTTGGTTTTTTGTTTACTTGTGCTATTTATAGTAACATTGGCGATCTGCCTGCCCATAGCCAGGACTCTGCTTTCAGCAGAGCCCGGCTAAAAATATATGATAATGTCTGACTCAAGTCCCCATAGAAGAATAGAAGACGATTTTGCCGTATCTTTAAAAGGGCATGGTCAGGAGTTTGGTCAATGCTCTTTTTTCATTGTTCGTAATGCTTTAGAAACGCATTCGTAATGATCAACAACAAGTGTCAGTCTTAGAGTTTTATGCAAGATAGAGAGCTCAAAATTCTTTGTTATGTAAACAAGGTTCGTGCCCTGTTTTGTTAAGATTGGTTAAATATACCGAATTTTTTTTTTCAAGCTGATTATTCTCTCTTCTAAATAGTAAAAGCATAATTATCTTGTTACTAAATCATATTAGATCCTAGCGTTTCTTACGTTCAGTTTAGGTTTTCACTTATACATGACGTAAGCTGTGTTAACATGACAAAGAATTGTGAGCTCTATATTTCACCTATAATACGACGACTGACACTTACATTTCGGTTGATTATAGGAAATGCCGTACTGACTTTAAAAACAGTGAAAACGGAAAAATAATGTTTAACCAAAATTGTAATCACCCCATCAGGAAATAGGAGAGAAATATCTCAGAGATGTAAATGCACTGTCTTGATTGACACATACATCTGCCATTCTTCTTTCATTTACATTCAACTGTAAAAAAGGATATTACATGTGTTATACACTGAGGAAAAAAGTTTAAAAAATTAAAAAGCGTTATCATTTGGATTCAGGAGTTTCATTTTAAATTAATTAGGTTTATAGCCAGTTGTATGGGACAGCCTGTCATTCTTCCGGTGAATGTAGGGACCAAAGAGGTTTTGTTGTAAGTTTGATCTGTGTAACAGGGATACGCCATCACGAAGAGCAAGTCGAGGCATGCACATTCAGAAAGGCAACATCGATTAAAATAGGATAACAAAAAGGAACAATTACGGTACCAAGAATTATTCGTCACAAGTATTTTTTTCCTTCATATATAAATTTTATTATGTGACATTAAATACCTATTTACAATTTCTTTTGTTAATATTCAAGATGACGTAGTGTGTCATGATGTGGAACCTCGTTCCTGTGATCTGATGAAGAATTCAAATATGAGTGTCTGTAAATAGAACAGCCTGCTCCTTGTCCTACTTCAAAAAAGCATGTCCTCGCTCCTGCGGAGTTTGCAGTACCTGTGTGTTTTTTGTTGTTGTAAAAACAAATTCTGAAATTCATTCCTACAATGTTCTTAGTAATTGTTGCATTTTCAGTTGTTTCTTTTGCTCTATCAACTGTTATGAAATAAAATAACACCGTGGAGTTGTTTAATATCACATGTATAATTTTCGTAGATTTTTAAAATGTATACATTATGTCAATTTTTGTGGAGAATAAACTGTTTCTATGCACAAAATAAATTTTGAAAACCACAGCATCTCATAATGCTAATGCTATCCCTTTATCCATCCGATTTGTAGTTAAATGTTCCTCATGTATCCGTATAGATCTCCCAGAATACTGTAACACGACATCAGTATGTGATCTGTACGAGGCGATATTTGATTTGTGCCATTAGGTTTGCACCTCTTATCAATTACAAATGATATACTGAATTTCAAACTTTTATTTCAGAAATGTTACACTCTAAAAACAAGATCAACAGAGGGTGGTTATGGATTTAATCTGAATTGTCTTCATCAAAAGGTTATATTAACAATTGCTAAGAGTGATTTATAATGTTCTGATTGATCGAATCGAAAAACTGCGTGAAAAACCGCGTGTTGTTTAACGTCCTTTCGGACACAAAAGGCTGTAATCAGAGACTAATATTAAACAATGCGAAAGCAAAAAATAAAAAAAATTGAAAAACAGATTACGAAAATAACGACGACGACACCAGATAACAAACGTTGATCAGAATTTGACTCGGGAAGCCCACTTCTTGCTTAACATGGAAGTAATACGCTATCATACTCTAATATCACATTTAAAAGAGAGCAACATACTAATTGTAGGGATGTGACACTCTGCAAGAATCCCTGCAACATGTTTGAGGAAGACGTGATAGCTTTGACATCACAGTTCAAGGACATGTTCTGGTAATCTACGTAAGAATACGTTATACCGGAAACAAGAGGCCCAGGGGCCACATCGCTCACCTGAGCAACAATTGCCTTAATTCTGATCAAATTAGCATTACAGTATCAAAATATCTTGACAACTAAGTACAGTAGATCTTGCTAAAAAAAATAGAAAATCTGTCAATTTTTATCCACCTCTTTTTTTGGGTAAATACCAAGCCCCTTTTGTTGTTGTACCTGTAAGAAGATTTTTCTCTATTCCAATTTACCCCCCCCCCTCCATTTCGTGGCCCCCCTTTTCTCTAGGGAATCATGGTTTCATCAAACTTAAATCTGCATAACCTGTGCTTTCACACTAAGTACTGAGTTTTGGACCGAAAACTTTCCCAGAATATTTTTAAAGATTTTCTCTATATATTCCTATGTAAAAATTCAAACTGCCGTCACGGCCCAGCCCTATCACTAGGGACTGTAATTTTGCAAACTTGAATTTACACTATCCGAGGATGCCTCTACACAATTTTAGGCTTTTCTGGCCAAATAGTCTTTAAAAAGAAGATATTAAAGATTTTCTCTATATATTCCTATGTAAAAATTCAAACTGCCGTCACGGCCCAGCCCTATCACTAGGGACTGTAATTTTGCAAACTTGAATTTACACTATCCGAGGATGCCTCTACACAATTTTAGGCTTTTCTGGCCAAATAGTCTTTAAAAAGAAGATATTAAAGATTTTCTCTATATATTCCTATGTAAAAATTCATCCCCCATTGTGGCCTCACCATACCCCATGACTATTATTTAAACAAACTTGAATCTTTACGATCTTGGGATGCTTCCACTTAAATTTGGGCTTTCCTGGCCTTATAGTTTTGAGAAGAAGATTTTTAAAGATTTTCTCTATATATAAAAATTTATCCCCCATTGTGGCCCCGCCCTACCCCCAGGGACCATGATTTGAACAAACTTGAATCTACATTATCTGAGGATGGTTACAATTTGAGCTTTCTTGGCCATAACGTTTTGAAAAGAAATTTTTTTAAAGATTTTCTCTATATATTCCTATATAAAAATTTATCCCCTAATTGTGGCCCCACCCTACCCCTGGGGACCATGATTTGAACAAACTTGAATCTACACTATCTGAGGATGCTTCCACTCAAATTTAAGCTTTTCTGGCCTTATAGTTTTTGAGAAGAAGATTTATAATAAAAATTTCGATATATTCCTATGTAAAACATGACCCCCCTCTTGTGGCCCCACCCTACCCCCGGGGACCATTATTTGAACAAACTTGAATCTACACTACCTGAGGATGCTTCCATTTTAATTTGAGCTTTTCTGGCCTGATAGTTTTTTAGAAGAAGATTTTTAAAGATTTTGTCTATATATTTCTATGTAAAACTTGATCCCCTAATTGTGGCCCCACCCTACCCCTGGGGACCATGATTTGAACAAACTTGAATCTACACCATCTGAGGATGCTTCCACTCAAATTTAAGCTTTTCTGACCTTATAGTTTTTGAGAAGAAGATTTTTAAAAAAAATTCTGTATATTCCTATGTAAAACATGACCCCCCTCTTGTGGCCCCACCCTACCCCCGGGGTCCATAATTTGAACAAACTTGAATCTACACTACCTGAGGATGCTTCCATTTTAATTTGAGCTTTTCTGGCCTGATAGTTTTTTAGAAGAAGATTTTTAAAGATTTTGTCTATATATTTCTATGTAAAACTTGATCCCCTAATTGTGGCCCCACCCTAGCCCCGGGGACCATAATTTGAACAAACTTGAATCTACACTACCTGAGGAAGCTTCCACTTTTATTTGAGCTTTTCTGGCCTAATAATTTTTTAGAAGAAGATTTTTAAAGATTTTCTCTATATATTCCTATGTAAAACTTGATCCCGCCATTGTGGCCCCACCCTACCCCTGGGGACCATGATTTGAACAAACTTGAAACTACACTACCTGAGGAAGCTTCCACTTTGATTTGAGCTTCTCTGGCCTAATAATGTTTTAGAAGAAGATTTTTAAAGATTTTCTCTATATATTCCTATGTAAAACTTGATCCCGCCATTGAGGCCCCATCCTACCCCCGGGGACCATGATTTGAACAAACTTGAATCTACACTATCTGAGGAGGCTCCCATTTTAATTTGAGCTTTTCTGGCCTGATAGTTTTTTAGAAGAAGATTTTTAAGGATTTTGTCTATATATTTCTATGTAAAACTTGATCCCCCCATTGTGGCCCCTCCCTACACCTGGGGATCATAATTTGAACAAACTTGAATCTACACTACCTGAGGATGCCGCCACACAAGTTTGAGCTTTTCAGGCCGAATAGTTTTTGAGAAGAAGATTTTTGAAAAATACCAACAAATTTTCAATAATTCTCAATTATCTCCCCTTTAAAGAGGGCGTGGCCCTTCATTTGAACAAACTTGAATCCCCTTCACCTAGTGGTGCTTTGTGCCAAATTTGGTTGAAATCTGCCCAGTGGTTCTTGAGAAGAAGATGAAAATGTGAAAAGTTTACAACGCCAACGCCGACAACGACAACGACAACGACAACGACAACGACGACAGACAACGGACAAATTGTGATCAGAAAAGCTCACTTGAGCCTTTGGCTCAGGTGAGCTAAAAAGGAGTGTCAAAATTGAACGGTATTCTCTTTAGATCTGCGTTTGCATTTCCTCTCCTCAGCGTTTTTTTTTTTTGTTCAGATTTACCTACATTAGTATTTGAAGATTTTTCAATTATGTTAACCTGGAAGACTCTGTCTTTTGCGTGATAATTCTTAGAACACGATTTTTATAGTTAGAGTCTTTGTTTTGGTTTCCTTGTTCTAGTTACAGGTTTAAATTTCATTTAGATAATTAGTCTGTTTATGTACTTTGTTTGTTTATTTCTATTGTATTTTAGTTCCAGGTTATACATTTATTATGACGTATTTTTTATTTTGCCTCTTTTTTCTATTTCAACTACATTTTTATCCCATCTATTCATTTTATATTTTAGATCGATTTTTAAAGTTTCCGATACCTTCCATCTTTCCCCTTATAGTCTTTAGACTATCAAAGAAAATCAACACTTGACCATCCACTCAATTAATTCCAGGTAGCAAACCGAGTTTAGGCGGCGAAGCATACTTACTATCTTTTTTTTTTTTTTGAATTGTGAGTAAATCTAAATTGCAGTAAATCTTTGTTTTTACATACTATATTCTTTCAACACTATGCATAACTGCATTATACCCTATTACGTAAATAAATTCAGACTTTTTTTCATTGCAAATTGGCAAAATTAATTCCCTAATCTAAAGATTGACCACTCGTCTTGCGACTACCTGTCTGAAGGACCAAATGTTCGCCACTAATTAAACAGGTTTCATGTAAAGTATTTCTTTAGGACATGCGTACTTTTTTTATAACATTTTTATAGCAAGTGCGACCGTCCACCCCTACATAACCTTCACGTCTGTCTTGGTGTCCTCCTCTCCGGTGGTGCTTCCTGGAGACGTCACTATTGGAGTTCAAGGAACCGTGCATCATAGCTTTGGAAACGATGTCAGAATGGTTGTCCGCGTGGAAAAACTACTGCTGGGACAATGGACTAGAGTCCATTGTTATAAGTATTATTTCGGAACATGGTAATTTTTAAAAACACTTTAATGAGGCTGAATGGTTAACAAATTACCATCAGATCTACTTTAAAATCTTGAACACGATTGGTTTAGCCATAATCTAATAGTAAATGTAGTAAATTTCATATATGTCAACTAAAAAGTTTTAATATTTTCTTATATCTTTACCATTCTCTTCTTTTAAATGAAAATAATAAAGTCCATAAAATGGTCAAGACCACCGATCCCTTTTAAATGTTACTTAAAGGGAAAAGTAAATTATTAATTTAGCTCACTAGATAAAAATTCTTACGTAAGCTTTTTTATGGTAAGATTGTTCTAGGCCCGTCACCGGTTTTATTATTAAGCTGAGTTAATTTCGTACATACATGTAATGATCTTCTTTTGTAGTTTAAATGAATAAATTGCTTGTCTCAATCTACGATGTTTTCATGTCAGTAACTATGACAATCCATGTCAATTGTTGTCTGCTTGTGAAACCATGATAACATGCCAAGCTCAGTTGGAATCACACGGTCTCCCCTGTACGTGTCCCTTTAATCCCTCCTCCATCAACATACCCCCGTCCGTCTTCCACGTGAGACACATCGATCCAGCCTGGATATATATGATTACAGTAAAAAACTGGACGGTGTTGTCGGGAATAAACGTGGGGCAGAGGAAATGGACATTCAAGCAGATAACCACGATCAAAATAAAGACAATCAAAGCGGGCCGGGAGATCATTTTGCATGCGTCGAAAGGTATGAAATGAAGGAATTATTAGTCTGTATTATGAGCATTCAACAGTCTTTAGCAAATTTTATGATCCGTCTTGATCACCAAGGTTATGAGCTAGATTCATTGAAACGAGATGTACATGGTCAACATGGAATCGAAAATCGTTTGCTGTTGGTGCAAGAGCAGGCAAACGACGTTACGTAAGACGTAACGGAGTTATCGGACAATCAGCGTAAAATACACCGAGAGATGGAACGAATGCGCGACTACATTATCAGATTAGAAAAGAAAATAAATTCACAAAGCGAAAAGATCAGTGAACTCTTAATGAGATCAATGGATTGCAATATTATTGTATCCGGTGTTGAAGATAAGAGAGGTGAAAATTTAGCATTGACACTAAACTCTGTGTTCAAGAAAGAGCTAGAATTAACAGAAACACAGATGAGCGATATAAGAATATCGTAGTACTATCGAATGGGCCAATTCCACGATAAACAGAAGTCACCCAGACCAATATTTGTCCAAGTGTCGGACCCCATACACAAAGAAGCGATAACGAAGGCCGTGTACAAGCGGAAGGAGAAGAAATCCCCAGTACGGATCAGCCAGCAACTACCCGAAGCGAAACGAGAACATAAGATCCGCCTATACGAAATCCAGTCACAGTACGCAAAGAAAAACATTACAACAGTGGTCAATCGGGATAGACTGGTTTTTTCTAACGGTACAACATACCGGGACAAAACGGGCGGACGACCACAAGCAGACGAGATACTGGTGGCAGACGAGGACACAAAGATTACACCTCCGGTGATATCATCGAAGATAACGGTAACCGTTTCGAAGCTCGAGCCGTACAGGTAAAGACGCTCCGAGATCCAAGGAAAGAACTGGTTAATTTGCTACGCCTACCCAATGTGTCTAGCGCAACACAAAATGTGTATGCCTATCGTTTCGTGAACCAAGACGGGGTCATCCAAGAGGGATCAGAGGATGATGACAAACATGGCGCGGGACGTACGCTCCTACGGACGCTTAGAGAAAATAACGTGCCAAACGCTATGGTACTCGCGTCCAGATGGTACGCATGTAAGATAGGCAGCAAGAGATTTGCGCATTATGGGAATGCCGGACTTAGTGCCTTGAATCGCCTAGTGAATTAATTACACATAACTATTAACAAACCCCAAAGACTCGTTATTCTTTGACTCCTTACTAATTATACGATGTACTAGACTGTGCCCTACATTTCTAACTTAATTAAGTGTCTAGTTTGTACATAGCCAGTATATTTTATTAATGGGTACACAATACACATGCATACTTTGGACAGTGTGTTGTAATTATTTTTTTCCCGTTACGTGTAGAATAATTTTTTTTTCATTGAAACAGATTTATATAAATATGTTTTTCTTTTCTTAAGTTATCGCTTAACTAACTACAACATCAATGGTACATTTATTATTAGACTATTATTACTTTATTGTTGTTTTTTATTTATTTATTTTTTCTTCACGATCATTATTTTTCCGGAATTTTCATTACTGAACGGAAAGGGGTTCTAAATTTATGTAGATCAACCAGTTTCCGATGTAATTTTACATGCTGATATAGTAAGCTTATTTGACAAATACTAAAATCACCTTGCACAGTTTTATTTAGAACTAACTGAATAAAATATTCAACGAGTTTGGAGGGCTTCAGTATGAGCGTATATATGATTACAGTAAGTATTAGGTTTACTTGATCTGGAATTCTCAATGAGTAGCAATCATGTAGAAAAAGGTCTTTTTGTTAATTTAGGGAAGATTCCGAGCAAGAGTCGAAATGACCCATTTGCATATCATTGTCGGATGCCTAGAAATCGAACTGGACATCCAAAGGCAAGGAGGAGGCGGCGGATTTCTGTTTGGATAACACACATTGTTCAAGTTTTTTATCATTTGGATGAAGAATATCGGAGCCTACTAGTATCAACATTTGAACAGCAGATTTTTGTATTTTTGTGATCGGCTTCGGCCGATCACTGTTGTGTCCATATGAGGCATCCGGCAAATGCTTCCACGTGCGCATACATTCCGCTTGCATAAGTAGTTCTTATAAAAACTTGAAGTTTGGTTTAGTATTTATACATAAAATACAGTTCGACCTGTTAATTCAAGAATGCACATTTTGACTCACGCGTAAGAATTTCGATCGAAAGATTCATTCAGTAATGAAGTTGACCTCGATGAACTGACCTCAATCATAAGAAGATGCTCCATGAACTGACCTCGATCTATTGATGTTGCATATATAGTAGCTAGGAAGACGGCTTGATTTATAAACAAGGTTACGTTATAATGCGACCTCAATAGCAAGTTATGATTAAACTATTTTAATACAACTCTTTCTTTGTATACATGTTAATGCTCTTTGAAGAGCCTTACTCAGTATTCTGAAGAAGAAGATACATTAACATTTAATAATTACGTTAAAAATATAAAACTAGTCAAGGAGTTTACGAACGGCTTTCTCTAAATTTATTTCAAAATTAAATTTGTTGACGGTTTATAATGATGAAATTATGGTGTCAAGATTCAAAATATACTATATTTTGTAAAAATACAGTATCTTTTTAATTATTTTACATCAAATTGATCATGTTGATTGTTCTAGCTATCAATATATCATTATTGCCGATCATTCCTTTAAAAGGAATACTTGTTTTTCGGTTATCTTAAAAAATAAATTGCACCATACATTGACATAGATACTGGCATGCTATAAATATTCAGTATTATACACACTAAAAATTCTTCGTCTTGATATTGTACATGCTTTCAACTAAGTCTATGTAAAATGTACAATATTTAGATGCCTTTTGGAAAGCTTGATGCGATGAATATCTGCTAAGTTTACGACAAAGAACAGCATACTGACGGAACGATAGAAGAGCGAGGAACCAAAGATTAGGGATGTGGTGTTAGTTAAAGATGACCTTCCGCGTGGATGCTGAAAGATAGGACGCCCTTTTAAACTTACAGTAAGCCAAGATGGAGAAATTCGTTTCTGAAAGGTATTGCTAGCAAGAAGACTCAAAAGATTGAACATACTCTATCTAATCGAGTGTTCCAAAGATACAGAGGCCAAAAACAGTGAGAATCCAGTGGAAAATCAAGGTACCGGAAGTATCAAGAGTATGACCTATGAAGATCAATCAATGACCGAATCCAAAAATGAACCTGATGTTAGTGAGCCACCGCAAACGAGACCCAAACGAAAACCGCGCAAAAGACGAAGGAGAAGATCAAAGAGTGGTTAAATTCGTGACGACATTGTTGGTCGTGGGAGTGTTGTGAATATATCACAATTTCATGTTTATTTCTCATATGTACAGAGACGTATATGCTTACCTTTATGTTTTTTATAAGTTGAATTTTCCTAGTAATGTTAATGCATGTCCGTTTTTGACAGATCAATGAGTTTTGTTAATGTTTAATTCATTTTCCGCTTTTAACCGGGTGTCAACTTTTTGTCAGTTTATAACTAGAGTGAGTAAGTTAAGCAGAAGATGAAAGGAGAGAAGAAAGAGTTTGAAGGGGTTAAATAAAGATAGAGCATAGTTTAGTTAAGCGAATAAAGAGTATATTTAGGGTTGGGAAATAAGAAATAGGGATTAGATGGATGGATTTTAGACAATTAATGCAGGAAAAGAGAGGTTGATTACGGTAATCTGCATTCTGTGTTTTGGTGTCATATTGTGTACAGTGTTAGCATATGTTTGACTATATATATATATATATATATATATATATATATATATATATATATATATATATATATATATATATATATATATATATATAGATGTATGTGTATGAATGTGTTATGTGTCAATTATCATTAACAATGTAGTAAGCTAATCATGCTATTGTTGTTTTCAGTCTGACAATGTGTTGTATTGTTGATTTATTTATATATGTCTATTAAATGTGAAGAAAGAACAAGGAGTTTTCATTCAAGAATAGCTCGCCACAAGAATCTAGTATATCTTTTTCATTCTTCTTTAATTTTGGACAATTCAAATCTTCTAGATAATCACATATTTTTTGTTTTCAATATTTTTAGTTTGATACAGATTTTCATACAATTTGAACATTTCTTCTAAAATATCAGAATTAATTAGGTGTAACGGTTTCATTTCCCCTATTTAACTCGTATATGGTAATATTTGTTTGGTGTTTCTTTTCTAATTCTAAAAAGAAATTTGTATTTTTTTCACCTTAACTTATCCAATTTGGTACAGATCTAACTTGTGCTCCCTTAGCAATTTCATTATATAATGCATCTAAATCTGATTTCCATCTTCTTTTAAATTCATGTCTATTTCTGAACTATGTAAGTTTTCAATATAATTTATTTCTTTTTCTGTTGATTTAATCTTATATCTTAAGTTGTTTTAAGACTGTTTGGCATATATTATAGAGAAATCACGAACTTTTACTTTAAATAGTTCCCATTTAGGAAAAGCGTCTAAAGTATCATCTAATTGATAAAAGATAGAATTAATACCTTCTTTATAATTCTCTTTTTCTAACTGAGAGAAAATTAATTTCCAGTAGCCTCAGCCTCGTTCTAATGCATTGAAATTGGCACATATTTTTAACTACTAAGTATCTATGGTCACTCTTTCTTATGTTATTATTATGCGTTCCCGGTACGCACCTTACAACAACAGTTTTTATCTGGTTAAGATGAACATTTTAGCAAAGATATTATCATTTCTCGGCATCACATTACGTGCGTCCATCTTTATTGTGGTATATTACATGTGATGAAAGTTTTGAGTCTATTGAAGAAGAGTATTCTAACATTATCACTATTTGGTGCATAAATGTTTACAAAATTTAATAGCTGCTCAATGACACGTGACCCAAAATCATTTTGTTCGACCCCTACCGGTTTCACTGGAGGGGACTATAGCTTTCCTCTGCGTCCGTCAGTCCGTTTGTCCGTCCGTCTTTCTGTCCCATTTCAGTTTTTTTTCTTTATGCGTTTGAGGAATAATACGAAATTTGCTGAACAGCTTCAGAATGTCAAACTACAGATCAAGTTTACACTTTTGTAGCGTCTGGTTGACATATTTTCGCAAAAAATAATTTGTTTCCCCAATTGTTTAATGTTCGGGTTTGTTATAGGTTCGGTGTGTATTGAATAAACGAGGAAAGTATGTAGTCAATAATAATTCCTTTGATTGTTTCTAACAAACAAATACGTTCTGTAAAATAGTGTCAAGCATTGTGTTTTAAATTTTATCGACAGGGTTTTTTGAATTATTACAATCGGGTTCGTAATCGGGTTGGTCTGTTGATTCGGGGTACAGAAGACGGTAAGAAACGATATTCTAAACTCTGCATAACAGTGCATTGTTTTCACAAATTTCTACCAGCAAATTCTACCAGCAAATACTATGTACTTTGAATTTCCTCTGTTCTTTTATCTCTGATTAAAGCATAACATCTCGTTTATAATCGTTTTGAAATAGATGTATGCTTCAAAGCTTTCATAGAATAATACAAATCGGTAGGGGACGTGTATTGCTTATGCAGTACTCTCAGAATGCTTGTTTTTTTAAAATTCATATTAAGCATACTGACAATCTTTAAGTTAAAGTGTTTTCCAAACCTAAACCCCCCTTCACCATCTTTCTTGTTATCTGAAATGTTATCATATTAAAAGTAGTTAATCATAGCTTGGTAATTTTTAAATTCTAAAGTATATTCAAACACTATCATTAGCGTTTTATTAAACTAGCGTCGGACTATATTTAGGCATACATTTTTAATTGCATTAATATGCATTATACAAAATTCAAAATAACCAGTGCAGAAATTTTAACAGGTTTTAAAAATTATTTATTCGGAGAAATATTGAACAAAAAACCTTATATTATTAGCATACAAATAAATATAGTATTTGTAATATATTCAAAAAAGGATGCAGGTATTGAGAATTAGTAAACAACTTGTTATATATTCTCACTACCTACTAACTTCTTTTTCTGGGAAAAAAAATCATAATAATAGATTCATTAATGTTACCCCCACCAATTTTGACCAACTTTCATAATCAATTAAATGCATTGGTCACTGGTCCCAGAATTTATATTTATATCTTGAAAAGAGTTATGTTCTGAAAACCTTCCCAGATTACAAGTCCAGCTCTTTCTATCAGTATTCTTTCTCCTAATTCCTAATCAACAAGGTAGTCTTTTGAGCAACACATTTTTCTACCGGAAGTGTCGTATTTTGAGCAACACATTTTTTTTTTTTATCAGAAGTGTGTTTTGTAATAAATGTTTGATTGTCTTTCAATAAATCAAGAGTTTTATACTAGAATGACCGTAAAGTACCAAGCCCTACTATTAATTTTTTTTTGGCATCGGCAGAAAAGATAAAGACAAGCCGTCTTCATTCCTTTTCACGAATTAATGGAAAATCGTTTTAGAATATTTTCGATTCACTAAGGTAGATTAGGGGATATGATCTGAATAGCAGTTGTAACTGTATTATAACTGGTAAACGTTTGATGTCAAGTAGGCATATTTGGCCCTTCCAAAATTTTGGACATTTTGTACAACTTATCCACTGGTGAAGTACATATGATTGATAATGCGAATTAACGAAATTAATCTGAATACATAGAAAGAAACATGTTTTTGGACACTGAAGCAACTAACTATTTTGAGTTTGAACTGTGAACAGTATTCTTTAAATTCAATGAAAACAACAGATAATGTAACAATTAAAATTTAATTTTTATTTTTTATTGCATTATTTGAAAACATATAATTTGTAGTGGGAAACACAGATGTAGGTTATGAATTTGCGTTTTATAGGGTGGTATGCAAAAAACTATCGTACTTTGTCCACAAAATTGAATTAAATGTAGTTAAGACATTGTTGCATAAACTTACCAACGAATAATATGAGATTATATGACATGTGAATTACAGAAAAGTTTATATAATCAAATTATAATGATATTATATAAGCTTTTAATTAATACTAGATGATAGCCCGCGCAAGCACGGGGATTAACACTTAACACATTATTATGATATAATGCTTAATACGTTGAACCATTTTTTCTTGTTCATTTTTATATACTTTGTCCGATTTTTTCCTCATCTTATTCTTTAAATTTGAAATAAAATTAAACTGCATTATTGTATATTTGGAAGAGCGGGCATGGATGAAAAATCTAAACTGAAATGGATAATATATACATGTACGTGGCCTTAATCCTGTTTATTGCAGCTGACTAAAAAACCCAACTTTTTTATTGTATTTATTTCAAACCACTGAATGGGTATTTAGTGTCTCTCTCTCTCTCTTAATTTGGTTCTTTAGGTCGATTTTCAATATAATTTCTGTTAATGTCCCAAATAAGAATTTACCATTAAACCATTACCATTAAACTTCCCCATTTTATGCATACATCATTAATCCATATAGACGTAGAATACAATGATCTGTTCATTAATCATTAATGTTTACAAATTAATGTCTAATGTTTTCAACCAATCTGTCGTTAGGTAGAAAAAGTATGAAATTAAAACACGCTAGATTATGCATTATCATCTATTTGCACGCATATCTTAAACCAAAGATGTCAGTTTCAAAGTGTCCGCCCGATGGTTAACTCGCCCTAAACTTTCCGCCATGGTGTTACTCAGTCAACCCGTTTATCGGCATCCCGTTCTGGAAAGTTCTTTTTATTAATACTAAAATCGCATTAATTGTTCCATTTTATCTATTACCTGTTTGTATTAATCAAAGTCCGATCCAAGGTATCTACCCGTGATGCATGATTAACTTGTCCTACACTTTTCGTTAATTAGTCAGTCCGCGTTTTTGGTTACCCCGTTCTGGAAAGTTATATCCCATTCTCTCACCAGAGGTCATGCTTCGCAAGTATCAAAACTACAATTGCCCACTAAAGGAACGAATTGACTCATTTTATTTATTCAACATTTGTCAATTCTTAACTTTTATGTATTCTTTAAACAGGCTCACAGTGAATATATTCACTCTTTACGTAATCATTTAATATCATTTCATTGCAAGTATATATTTTGATCGAGACTTTCCATGATTTGGATCCGCCAAAGCGTGTCAACCATCTTACTCTCATTTTTGCTATTTTATGGCAATTTTATGGGCTTCTTTATCGAAAATGAAAGTAGTTTTTTGATTAATTTCACAATAATAACTCATCGGTTAAAATTCAATTATACCTTACGGACATCATCTCTCATGTGTTGAAATACCAATGGTGCAAGCAAGTCCTCTGGAGCAGGCATTTTGTAGTTTATTTTCAAAATGTCCTAGTTTATAGGTACAAATAGAAATGTTGCACCCTTGTGTAAAACAAAATACGAAGATTTTATTGCAGATCTAAAGTAACTATACCATTTCCCTGATTAGGTCAGAGGATATGACTCCTTCTTTCTTATCTAAACTAGTATTTATCTCATAATGTCTACAACATACTGTGTAGCGTTACATGCACCATGCTGTTGAAGGTGTGTGTGTTGTTGGCGGTCTGGTCCGTCATCCGTACGTGTGATGACGTCAACACCGTGGCCTGTGGTCAGCTTGACCGAGTTATGAACGTTTGTACTGATCCATGTTTTTCTAACATGTGTCAACGGTATTGTGGCAAATGTCGTGAGTAATACTACATTACAGGAAAAGTGCAGTTTTTTGTTATAAAAAATATGGAACATTTGTGTATAACACTAAAGTTACAAAATGTGATTTTAAAGGACAGTTAACTAGTTCTCTAATTTGCAACAAATGGTCATGCAAAGTATTGTCATAGACGTAAATTCCTTGATGCACTTAAAAGTGTATAAACATTAAATACATGTATATTGGATTACTACAAAGGAAAGAATATAAATCAATTGAATTATTAATAAATCTCTTGATTTCTCTTTCGACAGCATTGAAATGCTACCATTGTGTGTCGACAAGTCAGGAAGACTGCACAGAGATAGTAGAGTGTCCTAACATGGAATATGTAAGTACAAAATGTTAGATAACCGTACAAAAAACCGCGAAGGCCAAGGCAGTCTGACGAAAGTTGATGTCTTAATGTTGAATGTAGTTGCAGTAATATTGCTGATAAACAATAAAGAGTACAATCAAATTCCTTTTATATGATGATTGATTAATGTTCATTTTTGAATTCAAGGCATGTGTACATGAAAAGTTCCTGACAAACAATTTTACTGTTGGTCATAAACGTGGATGTGTCCATTTTCAGGTAAAATAATTAAACAAACATTAAACACTCTCTTTAATGGAAAATGTAGTTGGAAAGCAGCGAGTATTGTAAAAATGCATAACTAGCGTGAGGGGGTTATGTAATTTTTTCCTCTGAAATTATAATTGTTATTGCAGCCCGTTTGAACTACAAAAGAAAGTATTTTAGGCTTTATATTTAAATCTTTCTAGATCTATTAATCATTCTGCATTTATCAATTCAAAAAAGTGATGAAGTCGATCAGTACGTTTCACAAACGAAATTGCCAAAATATAATTCTTTAAAAATATATAATTTTCGATGAATAATAAAGTAGTATAGGACATTTTACCTATAAATTTGAATAAGCCTTGAAACTATATAAACTAAACACTGTTAAAAAATACATTTTAGGGCATTTTTAATAATTTCAATAATTCATAATTTAATCGAATTTGTATACACTGACCCAAACCAAATATATTATATATTAATTTTATTGTATGCTATAAAGACATTAATTTTGTCATGTCGTTGGAGTTACTAAGTTCCATTTGACTTTCAAGTAATTAAGAACAATATAGCGATCTTGACCTCTGTTGCGACTGAAGATCTTTACCTTTACTGGATATTACAAACACTTCCAAACTTCCCCCAGAGCTTACGGATTGTTTTATATAGCCGATTGAAATGACGATGCACACGTGGAAGAGATATGTTAAAATTACTTATTATTTGGATTGCTTAACATTTAAAACAATGTCGATGACAATCAATCGACACTGTCTTATTTTTATTTATGCTGTTAATGAAAATACATATGAGATACGAAATGTTAAAAATTTTATATTGATTTTATTTTGTAATTTTCACTGGTTAGATCAGGATACGCTATTGTGGGAAAATCTAATGTTTGAGCGCATATTCTGCTTTTTCTGAAAAATGGAGGGAAAAATACATAATAGATGTAAATGCAATATATGCAATATAACTGACACATGCACATGTGAAGGATATGTATGCACAGTTTCTTCCTCCTCAGTATATGTAGTTTCAAAATCTTCACCTTCACTTCTTTGTCTTCTTCAACAATTTTTTTAGCCACTTCGGTTGTTAATTTTATCTTCCAGAGCTTCCTTAGCATACTCCGTTTCACCCGTAATGCATTCGGTGTCCGCGATTTTGAGTATAACAGTTAACACAAGGGTTGGAGTTTAACTTTTTCGATTTAGATGTGTTCCTGATAATTAGTTCAATATTACTAAATAAAGGAGCGGAGTTCATACTGTGAAGGTTTATTAAATCAACGCAGTCACTATTAACAACGCAGTCACATTTGACATTTGTTTATCACACACGCACGTTCTCGTCTCCAATAAGTGAAACTTTAATTAAACAAAGCATATGACTAAAACCGTGCATTAAAATAATATAAACGTTACTGAATTAAATGATAGCAATATTTCATGTTTACACACATATATATATCTACATACCCCCTTGCGCCCACTTATAAGCAAAGGAACACATGCATTTTTCACTTTTGCACACATACGTTCAAAATTATCCAGGTGGCAGGGAATAGTTTCGTAAACTATTCCCTACATCGTAAAGATCCTATGTCCTATAGGATCCTACATCTTATGTCGTAAAGACCCGGTCAAATTTCTTAGAAATTAGTGATAGGTGCTGTTTGTTGAGATATTTCATGAATAAAAATGAATGAAGTAATTATCAGATACATTTCCTGTGGAACAGAGTGCTTGCTGAGAAAAATGATGTGCAATATGTATGTGTCACTATGATGCTTTAGATAGACATAGATGCAAATGCGAAACTAATACATGCTGTGGGATGCTAGGGGGAAAAGCAGTAGGGTTCAGGAGAAGGTCTGTATCTCAGAACGAAGTGATTGACCCCAGATCAATTGGTAAAATTTCATCCGGGCATACAATGATCTACCAAATGCTTTGTATTTTATCTCACTCGTTTGGGACTGGGATGGGCTGTAGGGGGTGGGGATGAGGCCCAAATTTTGAAAAAATCAAGCCGAAATCTTGCAGGGCCCCCAGTGTGTTTTTAGTGCATGTGCACTGCAATATGTAGATTACATGCTCTGGGTGGGTCTATTATTTAAGCTCGGGGTATATGAAGTGTAATTAACATGCCCTCATTTAAACTGTCCCCACTTATTTATTTACATTGACCTCAAGTATATGTCTACCTCCTTGGTAAATGTTAGGCACTAACAAAACTGTCTCCTGCCACCCCAACACAATAGAGATACAATAACTCGTACGTATAATATTTTGTGAAATAACTTCGACCGTAACATATTCACTTTTTTAAAATATCTACTTTCAACTTTTAACTGCGAAAAAAACATCATTAGAATATATTGTAAAAAAGTTGATGAACAATGTAAGTGTGATTCAGGCAATATCAAGTGGATTCAGGAGTTTCATGATAAATTAATTAGGTATGCAGCCAGTTGTATGGGACAGCTTGCCATTCGGCCGGGGAATGCACGGACCAGAGAGGGTTTTGTTGTAAGTCTGATCTGTGTAACAGGAATACGACATCACAGAGAGCAAGTCGAGATGTGCACACACAGACAAGCAACATTCATCAAAAAAGGGTAACAAAAAGAAACACTTCAGGTACCAAGAAATATTTTTTCTCGAATTTCAAATAAGTTTGAACGCTTCTATAATTAGAATAATTTTATTGATAATTTGTCCACATGATATAGTGTGTCATGACGTCGATTCCCACTCATGTGATCTGATGAAGAAATCAAAAACAAATGCTTGTTCCTTGTCCTGTTTCAAACAAGCATGTCCTCGAACTTGTGGAGTTTGTGGTAAATCGTTTTGGTTAATAAAATTATAATGTCTTACTTAATAGCATAAATAATTGTACCTTTTTATTTTTATTTTTTGCTTTCATATAAGAAAATGTTATATAAAATGGCTGTTAGAATAAAAGCTGTAAACTGTTAATTATGTAGAATATTGCAATTTTTGGTTGTTAGATCACTTTATTACCATATAGAAATTATTGTGGTTACATATTAAATTACGGACTACCGACCCTCTAGTATAGATATCATGATTTAAAAAGAATTAATGTATCTAACATGACTTTCCTTAGCATCAATAGCTATAAATGTAAATAAAAATAGCTTTATGTGGTTAATAGTTTAAACTTTGTAGCTTGATATATAGTGTTATGAATAGTTAATTCATATCAGAAATCATAATAGTGTGGTGCTTAGTAGGTCAGAAAATTATTTTTTATCTATGATAATTAGAAAGAAAAGCCTTAAGCAAGATCTATCTTTCTTTTCATTTTTCTGAATGGAAAATATAACCATATTTATTTAAAATGTTAATGCAGGCTACAAGAAATATTTTGTAATTTTTAAAATTATTTAAACAGGAATAATATATCTGAGTAAGTAAAAATATTATTCTAAATCGGATTCAACTTTTTTCATTTAAACGATAAAATTGACATAATAAAAGGAAAAGGTGTTAATTTCTTTATGTCAAACTGATAATGATACTGGTGTGAAAAGGACTATTATACATATTAGGTTCTATTTGCTAAACGATTTTCAGTACTTAAGTATTTGGATTTTGTATTAAAATCTTAAAAACACGGAAGCTTTAAAAATTGGAATCTTTTTCTGTGTCAAGCTTACAAATATGTATTGTTTAATTTATTTATAATATAGTAAGGTTCGATTCACAACTTTGCTATCATTGTTTGTTGGATTTTTACCAGGTAGTACAGTATTGACATTATAAACAACCTTTTTTGTTGTTTTTATATACACATAAACATGCTTAGATCGGTGAACAGTGATACAATTTTATTTCAATTTACATAAAAGATATTGTATTGTTTCAGTATCATATTAACAATGGTACATCTCAGAAGTAATCTCAAAACAAACTTTCAAACAGTCTTGTACACATAAATGTTGTCCATATTGTAATAATGCATTGTTCCAAAGTGCTAAAGCAGGAGAAAAAACATCATTTTTGTTCAAAGCTAGTAAGTATCGTATATGACGATGATACAATTTTCGTTCAGTAAAAACCCTAAACTTGGATGATACATGTTCGAGTGGTTAGCATGGCACCGATTTTCCATTTCTGAACATAGTAGCTCTATCATACGCAATCCCTGTCAATTGTGTGGTTCCTTAATGCAATTTTACAAGAACTTCTTTGAGTTAAAGATCTGTAAAATCTAAATAATAAATACGTTTGCTAAAACGCAATTATATAAATCCTGTATGTTTTAAATAATATATGTTTAATGATAAAATAAATGAATTTCCAGACGTAAACTGTCATGCTGGAGGATATAATTACATTTTGGTCATAGAAATAAGAATTATATAATCATCGTCGAAGTCAAAGTAAACATGGATGTAAAACCTTAATGGTAATAGTGTCAATACTAGCTGCAATAATGAAGCCCTCTCTGATTTTTTTTATCTGATGTTTACTAGAAAGGGCTACAATTCCATAGGATCTCCCTAATGATGCAAAATTAATGTTTTCATGAGGCTAACTTCGGTCAGAAAAGATCGTTTTTATATTTGACTTCCTTAAGATAAAATGGTTTTTTAATTCAGGTTGAAGAAACTAACCGTATATAAATCAAAACCAGATGAAACACATCAGCATGTTTACCAGTCATCATTTTTAGCAGCCATGACAGTTTTCGCGTGATTTTATGATATTTACGCTTGGAGTTTTGATGGGCTTGATAACGTGATTGTCAGTGTAAATAAGCAACCTTACCTCGGTCTATCGCTGAAACATCATTTAAGGAAATGATATATAATTGAAAATTCATATTTATCGCGTTAATTATTTTTAAGATAGGGGATTTCCTTTATTCGGTTCAAAATTATCATTGGCTGTCCCAAAATAAAACCGGTCAAGATCAGTAAACATGGCGGACAAATTTAACTTTCGTTGTTGACATACACGAAAAATAACCGATATATGGACTATGCCTGATGTTTTTTGATTAGTTTATGCCATATACAACTACAGTGTTTGAGTTCAGGTAAGAAATGCAAATGTTATTGTTATTTATATGCGATTTGAGCCGAAATCGGGAGTGAATCCCGCATATGCACCATTACGGAGATCCTATGGAGTTGTAGCCCCCCCCCCCCCCAAAAAAAAAAAAAATCGGGAGAGGGCTACATTATTGCAGCTTGCAGCTATGTCAATACTACTGGGTCAAATGGAGATGGTATTTTCTCAGTAGACGCTCTTGATTACCCGGATACATCAAATAGACTCTTGTAGATAAACCTTTCATATATATATATAAAGTAATCACGAAATTAAAGAAAAATTATTCGTGTAAAATCATCGTACAATTTCTTTACATATCTTAGAATGTTTCAGTAGGTCAAAGTTTTCCAATACTACTTTTCTTGTTAAAATAAACTTCATTTTTATCTATTAAAGCTGAATGTTCCTCATGTAACCATATAGATCATCCAGAAAACTGTAACACAACAAAAATATGTGATCCTTACGAGGTAAAGAGTATTTACTTTCTCTACAAAAAGCTTTTTTAGGCAAATAACAACTGTAATATTAAACACCAGTTTTTTTAATTTAAGAAATGTTATACTCTTAAAACAAGATCAACAGAGGGGACATATAGATACAATCTTGGCTGTCTTCATCAAACGGTAATAAAATGTTTAACATGGTTTAACGTTTCTTAACGTTGTATCATATTTTGAATAATGAACTATGCTTATCTATGTTATTATCTAATTTCTATTTAAAAATTGTTGAATACTATGCATACATCATTGTTAAAGTGTTATTAAATTAATTCATATATTTCGAAGAATCATTTTATATGCCCTTTGCTGAAATAAGATGAGTTTGTACAAATTTTATGGACATATCGTTCTTGAGAAAACTGATCAAAAATATTACTTAGAAATTTGATCATGTTTGTAGGGATGTGACACATTGCAAGAATCTCTGTCACATGTTCTAGGAAGAAGTGATAGCATTGACATCACCGTTCAGGGACATTGCTGTTCTGGAAATCTTTGCAACCAAGTCAAGCCAGGTCAGTAAGCAGTTACAGCAGTTCGCAAATAAATGTTTTCAGGTTATAATAAAACTCGAAAGAGATGCTGTTATAAAAAGTATAGGTATTATATATTCGAGAAAAGGGTATAGAATATATACTGACATATTTAAATTTTCTTGTTTATTTGTGTGTGATAAAACTATGTATAAAATTTTGTTTTTATTGTTTAATATAGTCTGGTCTTAATTTTTAAAAAGAGCTAAAAGTATGTTTTAACTGCACTTATTGTTTGGTCCAGCATAGTTTTTTTATTATTACATTAGGACGCTTAAATAAAAAGAAGTCCGAAATGATATAAGCTGGCCTTAACGAAGATGACGTTCATTAGGTCAAAATGTTAATTCGAAATGGTAGACGGTCAGACTTCTTCATACTCTATTAAAGTCTTCCTAAAAATTATAATGAAAAACAATCATAATTTGAATCAATTGATTAATCCTAATTTAAGTGAGCTGAATAAAAAAATGCGTATTTAGAAATTGTGTTTAACTGATCAATTTTTTAAAAAATATTAGAGAATGGAGAAAACCAAGATTTTATAATTCTCTCTGAATGTCTCTTAAGTGGGGAAAGAGTAACAAAAATAATCATGATTTGGCCCAAAATAGTTTTCCTTAAACTCTAAATAAAGGTGCTGAGTCCAATTAATCATGCTTGCCTTCACAAATATGGCGTTAGTTTTGCCAACATCACAATTCAAAATGGCAGAGATCCAAAACAAATAATTTTTCTTTTAAAGTTCCTTTAACGGCAAAATATAACGTCAATCACGATATGTTCAAGCACAGTTTTTAAAATCATAATTAAAGCGGGTCAATAATATAGACATGGGACTTTTCGAAAATGGCCTTAAAGGACATATCGCATGTTTTTCAATTTTCGGAATTTTTTAAATAAAATCATTCTATACTCATTAAAAATCAAGTTTATTAACGTTTTCATAAAATATTCTGCCTAATTCGTGAGTTTGAAAGCGATGAAATTCAAATGTCGCGATATGCATATTTTCTCTCTCGATCTACCCGCCATGGTGTGTGACGTCATATGCGACCTCGAGGGAGAAGGTGCTGTTAGCCATCTTTGTAATTGGATTAGATTTAAACGACAATTAAACTAATTATCACCTATTAAATTGTCGATAACGGGACATGATGGTGTTCTGTGCCTCCTGCGGGTGATTTAGCCACCGAAAATGGGGATTTGGACTGTTGTTTTTTTAAGTTTCCCTTACGAAAGTAAGCTGAAATCTTGTGACAAATAGGGGTCTATCTGTCGACGAGAGGATTTATAAATAAACATTCAATTCATAGATTATTAATTATATGGTACATTTTTGTAATTATAGTTTCATAAATAAATCGTATTCATTTCTCAAAAAGAAAAAAATAGAAGTTTATGCACAAGGGCCTGTGTACAAAACGCAAGTTCATCGGAGAAAAATAACGAGAGGGGACGCCATTTTGCAAACCGCCTCGCTTCATTAGCTGTTTTCTTTTTCTTATTGTTAAACTATACGTTCATGTATGCATCGGTTTTGTATACATGATTTCTTCATTTATACATGTAGCTCACCTCTGCAGAAATCATAATTTTAGTACGGTAGGTGAGATTTCTGTTAGTTTTATTTTTATGGCTTACGGCCATCTAGTTGCCGGATAATCTTTACGGCAAAGAGTTCAGTTATCTGAACATGCGCGACAAAAAATAGTTCTATTCGAATGTTGCATAGTTAACTGTTTGTTGTTCATAATAAATATATTTAAGCAGGATTATATTTTCCATATGTTATTATCACTTATGTTATTGTAACCAATATGAATTGACTTTATTTAAATAAACTTGATATCTAACGCGAATGAATATTAACTGGAGTGTTTTCCCTAGGCCGTGTTTGCATAGAGGTATAGGCCCCCGCCATGCATCACACAGGGCCGCCATGCTTTCCGCTATGCATACTTACATGTATTATAAGCAAAAAATCTTTTCCCAATTATTTCTGATCCTAACAGTGATAAGTAAATGTAAAGTTGTCGTTATTTCGTTCAATCTTTAAAAAAACGTTTGCACCCGTAGAGAGCGTCGCTAACTTCGATCGGCATCGATCTCAGCAAGGGGGAAAGTGTTTAACGGTTAACATGGTTAAAGAACTGAACTTATGATTGAGATATATTGAAACTGGGATTAAAAATCGGTAATAAATGCATAAATAGAGGGGCAATTACTACTTGTTTTAATATAATGTGCCTTCTTCGACACCTCCGCCATTATCGAATGTTGGGGATTTTCCAAGATCTAAAAATAGCACAATGTTCCCTCAATGGAGTTACCTTGGTTGTGCTATGATTGAACTGTTTATTTGTCGTAAAAATATTGGAAACTTGAGACCAAATGTACTCAAATAAGAAAACAATATACAGTTAAGCTTGATTGCAAGTCATATACGGAAGCGATGTCACATTACTATAACATAGAGACATCGTATAGTATGCCTCTGAAAATGACTGTGTACACATGTCATGTGAAGAGAGACTGACTGCAAAGTTATAGTGCAGTAATTAATTTTAATTAAATTTGGTGTCAAAACAAGTTTGCTGTAATTGCGTAGTTCTGCCTGTTTCTTTCCCTCCCCTCCAAAGAGTTTATCTCTGTACAAAGGGAAAAAAATAAAACAGAAGGTGTTAAAACTGCCTTGTGAATCTATATTTCTTATAGAAGCTTGTAAAGGTCAGCCTCTTAAAAAAGTAGAAAAAAACCAGAAAAATATGAATAAATATACATTTATGAAATACAAATAAAATGGAATAATACTTGTTGGTGTAGATTTCATGAGAATTCATTAATTATAGTACATAACATGCAGTACATTTCCATCATTTGGTTGTTATTATTTTTACGCGCAGTGATTTCGCGCTGGCTGTGGCGCTGTTACGTCGCACCGTGCACCAACTATCGCGCAAATTCATAGTGCGTAGGAATACAAAGTGTTCTGATATTTGAGAGCATGTTGGTTTTAAGTGTTTTTGTGTCCTATATAGTTGAATGAATTTACAGTTACTGTACTTCAGTCGTTGGATAAAAGAAAGAAACAAATTGTCTCATATTGGAGTTAGAGTCTGACATCATCATTATTATTTTATGCAGTCTATGATTTTCCTAAAAGCAATGGTGGTTTCAACCAATTGATAAAAGAGGCGTCTAGATTTCAATCCTGTCTGTTTCGGTCACTAAGGTTCGACCAATCAACAGATGGGGCATGTTGATATCGGTCCTGTTATAGTTTCTATAGATCTATGAATTACATGTAGCTAGTTACTTTCTATAGAGCTATAAATAAACTAAAGTTTCCGTAAGAAATAGAGGGAATCATACTCGATCCGTGTAAATATAGTCATATCAAACCCGTAAGCCATTATGGCTCTTCAGGCCTTTGATTTGTGGGAGAAGTCATGGATCGAGTTGTCGATATAGATTGTTTACGCGAGAAATAGACAAAGTTTGTTGATATACATTTATACGTAAATGGATAAAAAAATTACGGAGATGGGATCTTACAGAAATAAACA